>APFE030316885.1:0-22834 GCA_000404065.3 Pinus taeda | reverse complement strand
AGTCCATTGTAGCATTGTCTACAGCAGAGGCTGAATATGTGGCAGCTACAGCAGCAGCATGTCAAGCAGTTTGGATGAGATGGATGTTGAGGAGCTTAGGCCAAGAGCAGGAAAAAGCGACAGTGATCTTTTGTGACAATAGCTCAGCTATTGCATTGTCAAAGAATTCAGTGTTTCATAAGAGAATGAAACACATTGATACAAGGTTTCACTACATCAGAGAATCGGTGAACAATGGAGAAATCGTCCTAGAACATTGCAGGACTCAAGAACAGGTTGCAGACATCTTGACAAAGCCACTGGATCAGAAAAGCTTTGAGTTTTTGAGGAAGTGTCTGGGTATGACCGAATGCCCAGCAGTTGAAATTAAAGGGGAGTGTTGAAAATATATAATTTCAACGCTGCTGCGCGTGGACCAGCATTCAACCGCGCCGTACCAAGTCAAAACCACCCAGCAGCAAACCTAAACCGCCGGGAAGCCATCGCACCGCTCTTTGGCAAAAGTGATGGTGCTCCGATGCAGACATGTGGACAGTCGTGACATCATCCCCTGACACTTTTCGGAAGGTAACGCTCAATCAACTCACCCCTTCCGATATCGATTTCACTCGTCCGATGACCTCCAGCATTTACACCCGTTGATTTACGACAGTGCAACTTTGGTGTAAAGTACCGTGAGAAAGGTGTTCTGATATGCATCCTCCGCCGTTCGATTAAACTGCTTGCTCTCCGCCGTTCGATTCCCAGGAAAGGACTCCGCCGTTTACATTGTTCAAAGTACATACGGGCCTGTTTGATAAATTAATGCAGCGTGGAGTAAACTATGGACCATACCTAAGTTAATGCAATGACATTTTTTTTGGTAAAACGTTTAATGTTTCTTACGGCGAGTTAATATGGAGTATGGGTGAAATACAATGTAAGTTTTTTTTTATTATTTTTGATATATGTTTTTTTAAAAAGAACGTTGACTCCAATATAGTCACGGGGATTGTAATATGAAAGGATTATTACACACGGGAAGAAAATAGATAGCTCAGTTAGCGGCAGTGAGAAAACTCAAAAAAAAAACAGAGGGTCCGCAGCACCTGTAAAAGACCAGAGATAAATTTTGTATTGCAGGGGAGGAACGCACAGAAGTGCGTGAATATTTTTGGGTTTGTAATGTAAAAGGAAAATGCAGCAGCAGTGTAAAACCATTTTGTCTTGGTAAGAAGTAAAAAATTGCACAGCAGTGCAGGAGTAGAAAAAGAAATGAATGAAGAAAACCAATGGATTGTTTTGTTGAAATCCATGAATTGTTTCACACAGGTGAAAAGGTAAATGTGTAAAACTATGTAATTTTGTTTTCATATAGCAGTGAATGTAAATGAAATATTTACACACAGTGGTGTAAAATTTCATAGGAGGCAGAGTAACTTTTGTGAAAATATTTTGGTGAATCCCTCTGAGTAAAAGAGGATGAATATGTAAGTGTTTTTGTTTAATGAATAGAAATCATTTTATGGTGGTGGAATACTCTATGCTCTGTAAAAAAAATTTAAAGACTTCTCTGTGCAAAAGTTCCTGGAGCAAGGAAACAAAGCATTGCCTCCGTGTTTTATTTTTGTGGTTTTGGTATTTTCCCATTGCAAACAAACAAAAAATACTCAACATTCTAACAGGTACCATACACAGGTTGCGTTAAAAACACTTGCAATGTTGTAAGAAATAAACTGATAACTATAAATCCTCTGCAGATGGGGTTTACTCCTCCTCAATGGCAGTGGTTCCTTCGGGGACCTTCCGCCGCTTCAACCACGAAGATCTACGTACAAGATCTACGCACCATATGCTAGACATGTGCCCTTACGTCCTCACGTTCTGCGATCGATAAGACTGGTGTGCTTCCTCCTGAAGCTCACGCATGAAACAATACAAGCCATGACTCTTATGACTCTCAAATCTGGCAGCCGATTCTCACAATAGAATCCAGCTCCAATAATGGCACGGAATAGCTCCTCCACCTCCGGTTCACAATCAAAAACACACAAATGCCTCTCAGCAATTAAACACACACGAAATCTTTACATTGTTGAGTTTTCATGATAATTAATGGACAATCCTCACTTGATAGACGATACATAGGCCTCTGATACCAACTAAAATTCATGAAAGAACTTGAACATGCAATAAATGTGCATCCCCATGTGAGACTAGCTCAACCTACTTAGACCGTGTCTGAACTCAGCGTACTTTATTGTTTATTACGAAGAAATCTCGTTTACTTATAAGGTTCCGTGTCTGAACTCAGCGTACTTTATTGTTTATTACGAAGAAATCTCGTTTACTTATAAGGTTATAAGTGTGTAATGAGTTAGAACAACTTCCTCATAAATAGGATTTCAACCTAAATAAATCTCACCATTTAAGGGGAATACATAATCTCAACAAATATCTAATAATGCATTCTAGAATGGTTTACATTTCTCCATTAATTTCAAGCTAAACAAATGACATCATTATCATTATGATTTAAACTTACAATACACAAATGAACCCAAATGTACTATTGAATTGATCGAGATTACAAAAAATACTAAACCATAAATATTAAAATAAATAAATTCAAATATTATCTATCTTAATTGAAAATATAGATTCAAAATATAAGACTTTAAGCAATTTATTTCCTATCTTCTTAAAACAATTTATTACACCAACGGAAACATCTTATGAGCGAGGTGTGTAATTTTTTATTTTTTTTTTGAGTTGACACATATACTTTTTAAAATAAAAATAAAATATTCTCTAAATAAAAAACAATGTCCAACCCCAAAGGTTAGCTGTAATTTTTTCTTTAAGTGGACACATATACCATTTAAAATAAAAATAAAATATTCTCTTAATAAAAAAGCAATGTCCAGGCCCAAAGGTTAGCTCAATCAATTGAGTCCCACCATACAAACTTCTTGCTAATTGGAGGTCATGGGTCAATTCTCCTCAACGCTCTAATTGGAGATAGGCTAGTCAAATAAGCTTAAAGTAATCCCTAAGTGATCCCTTTTTCCCGGGATTGTTTATGTAGACATAGCGACACATTGGTATCCATGAACCATATTAAAAGAAAAAATGATGTCCACTTTATATATATATATATATGGTTAGTTTTAATTAAAAGTATTATAAAAAATTAATAATATATACCACCCTTAATATGTTGGCTTCATTAATTATTGATATTGCAAGCTAGTATAAAGGACATGTGCAAAAAACATTTCATAGTTACTCTCAACCATAAATTAATATTTCCATATCCAAATAGAAAAAAGTATTTCTATGTCCACACTAAAATATTTATGCTCAAATAGAATAAGTAACTGAAAGTAAAATAAAATCAAATATTTCTTTAAAAAAAGGGAGATGTGTAATTCATCCAATTTTTAATATAAAATTGAAATATGGCATTAAATAATAATAATAATCATATGTAGATAATACATAAATATTTCAAATCCACCATTAACTAATATTGATGTGTATTTAAAAATATATTAATAATAAAATAGCATTTTAATATGCACATTGTGGTCCATTCAATGTCAACTACTTCTATATTATATATGGGTTTAAAAAAAGAACTATATATTATATAAAACAATTGAAAAAAAATTCTTAGGGTTCAAACATTTCAACTAGTGTCACTATTTCTTCACTTATATTTTTTGTGTAAAATTTGAAAAGAAAGTTTGCAACTCAAGAGTTTTGATCCTTCTAAGGGCTTGATCCTTGATTTTATATATATATGACATGATTGTGTAGGCTACACAACTTAAAATACTTGTCATAAAATCACTACTAGATTTGCACATTTAAGGCATTTACGACATTTTGGCACTCACTAAACTCTAGAAAAATCCACTTATCTATGGACATGAATTCTTACAATTAACCAACCTCTAATAAATTTAGCACCACTATATTACTAAATGTAGTTGATATATGTCAATCAATATCATTTTTCCTCATTAACGCTTGAGAAATAATCAACCTTTACTTCATACATAATCAACTAACCTTTAGCTCATAAATAATTAAACCTAAAAGCACAATCTATCTTAAGTTTAGTTAAACCCACCCCTCTACCATCCACGATTGCATTTACAATCAACCTTGAAGGTTACCTATCTACCTTCTAATTGAGTAATGGTGTCATCATCTATCTATCTTCTAATTCAGTGATGGTGACATCATTTATGGAAGGAACCAAAGGGGCAGACGACCGTGGCTCGTCAATGCCACTACCAGAGCTACTGGCTGCAGATACTCCCACGTAATTACTCTCACTAGTTTTCACAAACGCTGGCTGTGTTGGATTTGGTAACATTACAGAAGAGCTGAAGATCATTAATATAACATTAGACATGGTTGGATAGAGACCTAAATCAGCTTGCATGCATAGAAGTGCAACCTGAATGCATCTTATAGCCTCCTCTTGCCCCGCATGTTTCCGTTACTATGGAATCAATCATATTCAGAAGACGCCCTTGCTTGTATAATCTCCATGCCTGCATTCCATCAAATATTGTAAATGCATTGTCTCCGAACATATTTATTGTGATTTATCGCAATCCACTGTTACTTGTAAAGAAAAAAATAAATGAATAATTGAAGTCTTACCCATTATAATAGGCTTTGCATTTCATCAGGAAGAGTCACATCACTATTTTTCCTTGCACTTACAATCTCAAGGACCAGCACTCCAAATCTATAAACATCAACCTTTATAGATAATTGCCCCTACATTGCATACTTTGGCGCCATGTAACCACTGCACACTCCAAAACTCTTCAAATAAGTGGGGTGTTTGCCGCATTCAATTACACAAATGTTCAACAGTTAACTGCTAAGAAATTGACTAATAAGTTTGAACACATTGGATCGAGAAGGGTAGAGGGAAATGTTCTTACCATGTCCCTATGGCTCTTGTTTGGATATGAGTCATGTCTTTAGGAAAGAGTCTTGCTAACCCAAAGTCTGCTATCTTGGGATTCAACCTTTCATCCAGCAAAATGTTGTTTGCTTTGATGTCTCTATGAATGATACGAAACTCTGAATCCTGGTGAAGATAAAGAAGACCACGAGCTATTCCCATTATGTCATTATAGAGTGTTTTCCAATCAAGATGTCTCTTCTTCTCTAGATCTGTATTCATATTTCAAGAAAAGAAAATTACAAAAACTTTTAATCATCATTCTCATTAATTTATGAAAGATTTATTCAAAAAAAATTTCAAAATGACATATCAAACAAGAAGGTGTCAAGACTCTTGTTTTGAAAATACTCATAAACAAGCAACCTTTCTGGTCCATCGGCACAACACCCAAGTAGCTTTACCATATTTCTGTGTTGAACATTAGCCACAACCTTTACTTCATTCATAAACTCTTGTTTGCCCTATCTAGATCTTACAAACAACTTCTTCACTGCTATTTCTTTTCCGTCTCTCGTTATTCCCTGAAAGAATTAACCCTATCAACAACCCATGGAAAAAACCCTCTTCCTCTTTGTATATGTGAAATAATATGACAAGTCATGGGTTAGGTCTTGGAAAGAATAGTAGAATACGCAAATACCTTATATACAGGGCCAAAGCCTCCCTCTCCAAGCTTTTTGTTTTCATCAAAATTATCCGTTGCTTCTTTGAATGCTTCTAAGGTGAACAGAATTTGCTCCTGCTTCAATATCGTTGATTCTGGATCATTTTCATGTGTTTCTGTGTAGAGAAAAAATGGTGAATAAGAATCTAATTTCATTACATAACACAAGCTTGGATGTTGGAAACATAGCTCAAAGTGGAGATTCTACCTTCATTCTGCATTCGGGTTACTCAGTTCAATGAAAAGGCGGGTTTCAGTTTGCTCCGCATGGCAAACAAAGAGACCATTAACGCTACAACGAAGCTTCCCACAATCCCTAATATTATGGGTAATGTTTTCGAAGGGGAACTTTCTGTACAGAAGAGCATGTAATCTTATTTACCGAAAGTTCAAATTACAATCAAACTGTATAATCCCAAAGGGCAAACTATAAAATTAAATGTAGCAGAGAGAGATTACTTGACATGGTGGGTGAAGTTCCATTTGACGAAGGAGCCTGGGCAGCTGTTGTTGGAGGGTTTGCCCCTAAGGAGCTGGAGGATGGAGGTGGAGTTGGACTAGTACTACTACTGTTAAAAAAAGGGTATATTTCATATCGGACCCTACAACTCCCCAACAGTCCCTAGGCTCCTCCATTGAGGGAACAACATTTGTAGAGATTATTCATTGCTACTTCTAAACAAGATGTGCAGTTGTTTATGGATAAATCTCCCCAACATTGAACTAAACCGTAAACGGTGCCATTAACAGAATATGTAGCTGATCCTTGAGCAATCCCTTGTTTGAAAAACTGTAGGCCTCATCAGATAGGTTGAAAAGGAGACTTGAAGTAGTGGTCCTGAAATCATATAGATTACTTTTGCTCATTTTATTTGGGCTAACCAGATAAGTCCCATTGGAGTCTAGCTTCGAAATGAAGCTAAAATTTTCATATCGCAGGAAGTAGCTATCCAGCCATACTCAATCGCTGACATCATTTCCACAATGTTGCAGAACGTTTTCATATGCTTGCTTTGAACATATTGAACAGTCTTGGCGAGATATGTTACATGTGCACTGGAGGGGGACGTAGATTCTGTTAGGACTTTTGCCATAGAAAGAAGTGTTGAACCCTGTCTCAGGTGTGTTCTTCATTAGATCACCCATTAACGTATTCAGATTGCTGGAAAATGTACTCCCATATGCGTAAGTAGAGGTATTATTGCATTTATATGAGCTAACCTGTGATGTAATGGTAGGAAAACTAGTAATGACTAGTAAAGCGATGAAATGAAATAGAATATTAGCTCCTCCTTTGCTAGACTTAGCAAAGTATACAAATATATACATATTGAACAAGATGCTCAAACGGGTAGGGTCTGCCAAGGATTTTGATAAATATGGGATTCTGATGGCAACAAATAATGGGTCTGGCGTTCGGATGGCCGATCGGAGATGTGACGGGGTGGAGGGACCTGCTTTAGGTAACTGTATTTACCATGTACACCACTCCGACTTAACTCTTCTGACACCACTGCAGTTTTAGTTGCATTTAATGCCAATGCCTCACTCTGGTTGAAATTCACCCAGTCTAGCCAAAAATTTTACAAATTGAAATGAAAAGGGGGAGGGAGTGCAGTGTGGTTTAGGGAGGGAAGTTTGGAAAAACCATGCAAAAATTTCAAATATCTGCATGGATCTCTCCTAAGTTGTCACGCAGAAAGTCGAAATATGTGGCTTGGCTTACCTTCATGACCCACTTTTCTACCATTGAGGAGCAGAGCAGCTTGGTAGTTTGGAGCAAGGAAGGGAAAATGTCGGAGAAGGCAATGTTAAAATATTGCTTTCAACTGCAGTGCGAGTCCTTTGGTGAAATCCGCCATTAAACAACAACCGTCCCTTTCCCTGGTATGTAAAGTTTGGTAAAAGAGGTTGTGCGATATTGCTGACAACCATCCGATTAATGTGGGCCAGATCGATGGTTATGGTAGCGGCGGCATGTTTTTTGTTATCTCGAGGACCTTCGGTAATTGCAATAACCATTGGATGGATGTGGAGCAAAATCTACGGTTAAAAAAAAATATCGCCATGTGAAGTAATTAATGTAAATTTATTAAGGTTCTTGAATGTAGGTGGAGATTTTCTTTTTATTGTTTTTAATTCACGGGAGTCGGTTTCTACGATACAAGTAAAAAATGTAATGTTATGTTTTTTTTTTAGATGCAATGTAATTCACAGCAGTGAAAAGTAAGAAGTCAAAAGAAAATTACACACAAAAATGTTAATTTTTATAGTGAGACAGAGAGTGAAGTTTTGAACAGCCATTGAATCAGTCTTGTTGTAATCCCTCTGTTAGAGGAAGACTTTTGTAACAGTTAGTCTTGCTAATGAATACAAGTTTTTTTTTGTGTGTGAAACTCTGTCTTCCCGAAACATTTTTTAGTTTTTCTGTGTTAAGAAACAGAGCATTATTCTCTGTTTATATGTTCTGGAATTATTAGAAATTCCAAACATGGTATCGGAGCGTTTCTAGGCTCTTTGAAGGTGTCAAAGAAGCTGAAGTAAGGATTTCTTGTTGCAGCAGCTTCTCTAGCAGAGTGAAGACTCAGTCAAGAAAGAATCTAAGGTATTTCTCAAGTTAGTTTTTTGTGTTACTGTTGAGGACAGTCAATTATTTTAAATACACAGTCAAGTATTTTGAAGCATAGTTAAGAGTGCAAGAATGGTTGGAGCCAGCACTAGCATGGGTATCTGTAATACTCAGCTCCCACAATTTAATGGGAAAAACTATGACTATTGGGAAATAACTATGAGAGCTTTGCTTGCTTCCCAAGACTTATGCGAATTTGTTGAGCATGGTTTTGGAGAACCAGCAGATGAAGATGAGTTTAATGATTTAACTCAGGGAGAGAAAGAACTGTTGAAGAGAAATAAGAAGAAGGATTCTAAAGCCCTCTACGTTTTGTATCAAGCAGTGCATGAGAGTGTGTTTCCAAGGATAGCAGCAGCCAAGAGATCCAAAGAAGCATGGCAAACTCTCAAGATAGCCTATCAAGGCATGGAGAAAGTGAAGACAACAAAACTACAGTTACTGAGGAGATATTTTGAGACTCTCTGCATGAAGGAGAGATTTTGAGATTCTCTGCATGAAGGAGTCAAATAATATTGAACATTCTTCACACATGTGATTGGAATGGTCACACAAATAAGGTCTCATGGAGAGATTCTTGAAGAAAAGAGGATTGTGGAGAAACTATTGAGGAGCCTACCCTCAAGGTTCGATGTGATTGTTACCACCATAGAAGAGACAAAGGATGTCACAAACTTCTCAGTTGATGAACTACATGCATCATTGATGACACATGAGTAGAGATTGAGTAGAAATGAAAACTCATCTCTAGAGCATGCCTTTAAGACCCAGATGTTCTTTGGAAGAGGAAGAGGTCAAGGCAGAGGAAACAAGAGAGGAAGAGGCAAAAGCCAAAACAGAGGTGGAAGAAACAGTCCAGCAAATGCTCAAGGAAGAGGCAACAATCCAAATCAGAACCAAGGCCAAGGCACCAGCCAACAAAGTGGACGACATCATGGTCAAGGACAAAGGTATGATAAATCCAATGTCCAATGTTACTATTGTAAAAAATATGGGCATTATGCAAATGAATGTAGGAAGAAGCAGTGTGCTATGAGTAATAGAACTAGTGCAAATTTCACTAGAGAAAATATCAGCTAAGATAATTTGTTTTTAGCCTATAATATGGCTGAAGCAAAGAGTGAAGATGTTTGGTTTCTAGACTCTGGTTGCAGTAACCATATGACAAGAAACATAGCCATGTTTTGTATGTTATATCAGAGTGTGAAGTCACAAGTCACACTAGGGATTGATAGTAAAGTTTCTGTTATGGGAAAAGGAGAAGTAAATGTCTTAACAAGGAAAGGTGAAAAGAAAACCATAGCAGATGTTTATTATGTTCTTGGAATGAAATGTAACCTCATAAGTATTGGACAGATTATTCAAAAGGGGTACAATGTTTTCTTTGTGGATGATGTATGCACCATCATGGATAAACCACCTAGCAAACAATGTATTGTTGAAGTGAAGATGACAAGGAACAGGATGTTCCCTCTCAGAATTAAAGAAGATTTAAAAAATGGAGAAGAAATAGCAGCAGTGACACAAGAGGCTTTCCAAAACGAACCAAAAGATGAAAATTGGTTGTGGCACTTGAGATTTGGACATCTCAACTTTGGAGGTCTTAACTTGTTGAATAGAAAAGGAACGGTAAGAGGATTACCATTGATAGAGAAACCAGATAGCCTTTGTGAAGGTTGTTTCTTGGGGAAACAACATAGAGAAATTTTTCCATCTGGGAAAATCATAAGGGCAAAAGCACCCTTAGATATTGTCCACTCAGATTTATGTGGACCAATGAAAACTCCATCACTTGCAAGCAACCACTATATGCTAACATTTATTGATGATTTTACTAGAAAAACTTGGGTTTATTTCCTGAAGAACAAAAGTGAAGTGTTTGAAATATTTTGCAATTTAAAAGAATTTGTAGAAAACCAAAGTGGGCTGCATATCAAAGTTCTAGGAACTGATAGAGGAGGTGATTATATCTCCAAATAATTTCTACGTTTTTATAGAGAAAATGGAATTCATAAGCAGTTTACCACTAGGTACACTCCGCAGCAAAATGGAGTTGTCGAAAGGAAGAATAGGACAATCATGGATATGGCGAGGAGTATGTTAAAGGCAAAGCATTTGCCAAATGATTATTGGGTTGAAGTTGTACACTGTGCAATGTACATTTTGAATAGATTCCCTACAAAAGCAGTCATGAACAGAGTGCTGGAAGAAGCATGGAGTGGGACAAAGCAAGGAGTCACCCACATGAAAGTTTTTGGATGTGTGGCTTATGCACACATCCCCATATCAACTAAGGAAGAAGTTGGACAGCAAAGGGGAGAAATGTATTTTCATTGGATATAGTGAGGAATCCAAAGCTTATAGGTTGTATAACCCATCCACCAAGAAGCTTATTGTGAGTAGAGATGTTCAGTTCATTGAGGAGGAAGCTTGGGATGGAAGCATAGAGAAAACAATGAATGTTAAAAAATCTTTGTCTCATGATCAAGATTATGAGGAGATGGCTGAAATACATCCCCAAAAAACAGTACGAACACAAGGGCAGCAACAGACACCCTTGAGGAGAAATGAAAGTGCTTCTCCAAGCACACCACAAGGAGGAAATTCAAGTGCTTCTTCAACCACTTGTACACCAAATGAAGAGGTAAGAAGTTCAGAAATTTAAGTGACATTTATGAAAAAGAGGCAACAAATGAAGGTATGAACTCTTTTTTTGCTTTATATTGTCATGTTGATGACCCTGTTCATTTCGAAGAAGCAATTAAGGATAGGAAATGGATAGAAGCTATGGATGAGGAGATCAATGCCATATAAAGAAACAAGACATAGGATTTAGTTGAACTACCAAAAGGAAAAGAAGTCATTGGAGTTAAATGGGTCTACAAGACCAAGAGTAATGTTGGAGGAAAAATAGAAAGACACAAGGCAAGACTTGTTGTCAAAGGATATAAGTAGCAGCATGGGAGAGACTATGAGGAAACTTTCGCATCGGTTGCTAGAATGGAAACCATGAGAGCATTGTTGTCCATAGTAGCACAAGACAAGTGGAAAGTTTACCAAATGGACGTGAAGTCAGCATTCCTAAATGGAGTGTTAATAGAAGAGGTTTACATTGAACAACCTCTATGCTATGAAAAGAAAGGCCAACATCACAAAGTGTGCAGATTGAAGAAAGCTCTTTATGGGTTGAAGCAAGCACCAAGAGCGTGGTACAGTAGGATAGATTCCTATCTACTAGAAAATGGATTTCAAAAGTGTGAGGGAGAACCCACCCTCTACATCAAAGAAAAGGATGGTAAAACACTAATTGCTGTGTTATATGTTGATGATGTTATTTTCACAAGTAATGATGATTACCTTATTAAAATTTTCAAAACAATCATGAAAGAAGAATTTGAAATGACTGACATGGGTTTGTTGGGATACTTCTTAGGAATAGAAGTAGAACAAAATGGAAATGGGATTTTTATCTCACAAGCGAAATATGTTAATGAAGTGTTGGAAAGATTGAATATGCAGGAGAGCAAAGTAGCAATCACTCCCACAGTGATGGGATTAAAACTCAGCAAAGAGGACAACAGCGAGGATTTTGATCCTAGTTTGTACAAGAGCATAGTTGGAAGCCTCATATATTTGACTGCAACTAGGCCGGATATAATGCATGTTGTTAGTTTGATTTCTAGATTCATGGAGAGGCCAAAAGAAGCACATTGGCAGGCAACAAAAAGGATTTTGAGGTATGTTAAAGGTACTAAAAGGTTTGGCATTTTATATACTGCTTCAGAATGTTCAGATTTAATTGGATACACTGATAGTGATTGGGCTGGAAGTGTAGATGATTGGAAAAGCACATCCGGTTATGTTTTTCACATGGGTTCAGGAGCCATTTCATGGGATTCTAAAAAATAGCCTATTGTAGCATTGTCTACAGCAGAGGTAGAATATGTGGTAGGTACAGCAGCAGCGTATCAAGCAATTTGGATGAGAATGATGTTAAGGAGTTTATGCCAAGAGCAAGCAAAAGGTGATTTTTTGTGAAAATAGCTCAGCTATTGCATTATCCAAGAATTTTGTGTTTCATAAGAGAACGAAACACATTGACACAAAGTTTCATTACATCAGGGAATTGGTAAACAATGGAGAAATTGTTTTAGAAAACTGTAGAACTCGGGAGTAGCTTGCATATATTCTCACCAAACCATTGGGGTAGAAAAGTTTTGAGTTTCTGAGGAAATGTCTGGGTATGACTGATAACCCAACAGTTGAAATTAAAGGGGAGTGTTGAAATATTACTTTCAATTGCAACGCCAGTCGTTTGCCAGAATCTTCCATTAAATAGCGATTGCCCCTTTCCCCAGCACGTAAAGTTCGGTAAAAAAGGCCGTGAGATATTGCCGACAATCGTCCGATTAATGTGGGCCAGATTGACGGTTATGGTAGCAGCGGCATGTTTTTTGTTATCGGGAGGACCTCTGGTAATTGTGATAATTTTTGGGTGGACATGGAGCAAAATCTACGATTAAAAGGAAATATCGCCATGTGAAGTATTTAATGTAAGTTTATTACAGTTGTTGAATGTAGGTGGAGATTTTATTTTTATTGTTTTTAATTCACGAGAGTCGGTTTCTGCGATACAAGTAAAAAATGTAATGTTATGTTTTTTTTTTGAGATGCAATGTAATGTACAACAGTGCAAAGTAATAAGTCAAAAAAAAATTACACACAGCAGTGTTAATTTTTATAGTGAGAGACAGAGTGAAGTTTTGAACTGCCTCTGAAGCAGTCTTGTTGTAATCCCTCTATTAGAGGAAGAGTTTTGTAACAGTTAGTCTTGTTAATGAATACAAGTTTTTTTTTTGTGTGTGAAACTCTGTCTTCCCGAAACATTTTTAGTTTTTCTGTGTTAAGAAACAGATCATTATTCTTTGTTTATTTGTTCTGGAATTATCAGAAATTCCTAACAGGCAATCTTCTCGGAGTTATCTGCCTTATCGGATGGTTTTCTTGTTGCATTTCAGCCCATGCATTCAAAGTAAATAATATTTGGTAGCCGTGATAACGAATTTTTCTCATAGATGAAGCATTTAGTAGAGCTTATATTTTTTATTTTCACATGCTCTCCCATATTTCAATGTTAATGAGATCTTTTGGATGGATCTGGACAACTAGTTTTACATTTTGTCTTCAAAAGTGCACCAAATGAAAGCTCTAGGGGTGGTTGTTACTGCTAATGACATTTTCAGTGTTACATTTTTCCTCTGAAAATGCGCCAAATGAAAGCTCTGGGGGTGGTTGTTACTGCTAATGACCTTTTCGGTTTTACATTTTGCCTCTGAAAATGCACCCAAAGGAAGCTCTGGGGGTGGTAGTTACTGCTAATGATATTTTCAGTTTTACATTTTGCCTCTAAAAATGCACCAAATGAACCCTAGAGGGGTGGTTGTTACTGCTAATGACCTTTTCGGTGTTACATTTTGCCTCTGAAAATGCACCAAATGAAAGCTCTGTGGGTGGTTGTTACTGTTAATGACATTTTCAGTTTTACATTTTGCCTCTGAAAATGCACCAAATGAAAGCTCTGGGGATGGTTGCTACTGGTAATGACATTTTTGGTTTTACATTTTGCCTCTGAAAATGCACCAAATGAAATCTCAAGGGGTTGTTGTTACTGTTAATGACAAAAAAAAAAATTTTTTTTCCAA
Source organism: Pinus taeda (assembly GCA_000404065.3). Taxonomy (NCBI): domain Eukaryota; kingdom Viridiplantae; phylum Streptophyta; class Pinopsida; order Pinales; family Pinaceae; genus Pinus; species Pinus taeda. The sequence goes on along the minus strand of APFE030316885.1, from coordinate 8,864 downwards.
CTTGCAGTTGTAAATTCGAACTTGAATACACCTTAATATATATATATATAATATATATAAATATATATATATTTATATATTAATATATATATATATATATATATATATATATATTAAAATAGTTATGGTTTTTTGGCATGATTATTGATAAGTCAGTGTATTGGTGATAAAGCTTATTTACAGGTTAAAATATCTTTATTGTAAGTGAGGAAAAATCTTTATTTAAACAATAATCTAGTTAATTCCTTATGATTTTATAAAATATTGATAATTGAAATGTATCATAAAATAAGTATTTTAATATCTATCTATAATTTTATTAGTCATTTATTTATATGGTACCATAATAAACACATGTTACAATTTTTAATAAATTTTGGTAATCAAGTCATAATACAATTATTATTTTTTAAATAAAGGGTTTATTTTATAAATTTAATATAAAGATTCTTCTAATCATATTGGTAGTAATTTAAAAAAATACACCAAATTAATTCTAGAATATATATATATAATATATATATTATATATTATATATATATTATATATAAACTAATGTGGTTATTAAAATTAATTTCTACCATAAATTTAGAAAAATTAACCCGAATCAATAATCCACCTATGTATAAGATTTTTAATAATAAGTTTACACTCGTTCTAAATTAAAATGAAATTGATTCTCCACAATAAGGAGAGTATTTTCTTAACGACCCAAAATCTAAGCACATCAGGCTTGAAACAAAATTGTTCGGTTGCTAACAATGACACTCATAAATCATTAAATCTGATTTTCCCCTAATCTTACTTGTAGAAAATTGTATTGTTGCACTTCCAGTCCATTAAGTCGTCGTGGTTGTGCTCCTTCACTAAGGAGCAGCAGTACTGTCTCCTTCTCTCTGAAACACAGCGATTTCTCTTTGCATGTGTTCGTCTTTGCTACAGACTACAGGGGTTCTTCGAGCCTCTCTCGCAATTGGGGTTCCTATGGGGATTTTTGCCTTTGTTTTTATGCAACATTTTTTATGGGGATTTTTGCCCTTGTTTCTATGAAACCTTATTTCTGGGCGTGATGGGTTTCTATGCAACCTGAGGTACTTGAGCTTTTTGTCCTCAAGTATTATATATGGTAGGTTTTACTTTTTTAGGGTTTTTTTAAAAGTTTTTTTTATTTTTTTGGCATATCTTGGATTTATGAGTTTGTTCCATGTTGGGTTTTTTGGTGATGGGCTTGAGTGCCCTATTTTGTTTTAGCATCTTTGCCCTATTTTGTTTCAACATCTTCTATAGCGAGGATTTTTGGCATATTAGTTGTTTCTTGTAATGTTTTCGACCATAGCTATCACTCTAGATCTTGCGGGCATGTGCAATGTATTTCGAAGTTATTTTGGCATAAATGATATAAGAATGACTATGTAACATCTTTTTATCTAATGAAAAGTTGTCTTTTTTTAATCGAAAAAATAAAAATAAATAAATAATCTAAACCCAAAAAATTGATTTTTATATTAAAATAAAAATTATATTATTATTTAAATAATTTTATTTGTCATTTAATTGATTTAGATATTTTACTATTTTTTTAATATAATTTTCTTATAAGATGTAAGTAAAATTATTGTGTGGAGAATGCCTTTAGTAGTTTAATATGGAAGAATATGTTTTTATGTTATTCCATGCAATCTTTATTAAACCATTTTGACTTACTCAAATTCATTTAGAAAATAAATTAATTAAATTAAAAAATTAATAATTAAATAAAATTGAGGATAAAATAGTCAATTATGTTACTTTTGGGCTCAAGGTTTTGATAACCCATGGTTTTGTCAATGATTTTTTCTTTAATGTAGCCTATTAAAATATATTCTTCTTTAACCAGACATTCATTCCAACAAAAGTTTAATGCACCACATTTAGCTAAATCAAAATAAACCCTAATTTACCCCACAAATTTCGTCATTCATTGCAACAAAAGTTTAATGCACCATATTTAACTAAATCAAAGTAAACCCTAATTTCCAGCACAAATATCAAAACCAAGGGCAATTTTCCTATATGATTCGGCAAAGAGAACTACTGTAAAGGTAACCTCAAGATGCATGTATTCCAGGTAAAACATGGGAAGAACAACCTTATCCACTTTGTTACATAACCTTCAAATATTGGGCTTTTCTGGGCTACTATCCATGTTGTATGTTATGAGTTTTATATTATATTTTTGAAATTTTATTTTTGAGTGTGAAGAGTAAAATATTTTTAGATTTTTTTATTATTGTGGTAATTTGATTTTTTGGATTTCTATTTTTCTCCATATTGTATGATAAATCAATAACTCAAACAAAAATACATTTCCTTAATCCAAATAGAAATATGTTTTCCTACAGTAAAAAAATATTAAATTCAATCTTAATTTGGACAAAATGCTTTTCTAACCGTAATAGAAATATATTTACGATCAAGTTAAAAAATAATGCATTCAATCTTTAATTTTATGCAAAACTATTTTATTTGTAATAAATATGCATCTCTTTAAAAGTATAAAATTAAATCCAATCACTACAACATAAAGGGGGCTTTAACACAATTTTTCAGTAAACTATCTTAACTTGAAAAAAAAAAAAAAAATCTCGTAAAGTGTCTTCAATAATTTCATTAAGTGAGTGTCTCAAATTATTGTCTCCAAAAATTGTCTATAAAGGCAATATAGAATTCAAGTATTATTCTCTTAATTCATTTTCGTCTCTCAAGAGACTATAGCTACGACTAAAAACATATTCTCTACAAAAACAATATGTTTTTAATCTCAATTATTGTCTTTCTAAAAACAATAAAAATATTATCATTTTTGTTTCTTCCGTGATTAATTCATGTTAAGTCACAATGGAATCGAACCATGCAAGGCATGTCCATTTCCACTGAGCTAGCATCCTTTAAAGAAATGTGTTAAGTCATCCAACACATTTTTTCTTCGACGGTTTAATAAACTTTTTGAAGTTCCATTCTTCTTGTGGTCATTAGGACCATAACAATCCCAATATCTATGCATTTACAAAGAAATATATGCATTGATCAAAATCATAAAAATGAAATGCATTTCCATCATGACCACAAAAAATATTGATAGTGATGCAATTAAATTTAAAAGATAAACTTATAATATATATTCAAGATAATCATTAACTCTTGGATTATATGAATTTCCTTCAACACGAAACCTTGTAGGACATTCAACACTGGAACACTCTACCTTCACAAAGTCCTCAACTCTAGAGAATGGAATTAGAGTAACATGATTGAAACATTTCAAGACAAACCCTCCACCTAAAACCAAGTAACATCAGATGAAGAGAACTTTGTAGTGGATGGGTCTTGCATAGGGAGTGTGAGAATATCATCCCATCTTGCCACCTGCATATAAAATATCAAATGTTACATTAACAAGAAACACTAGTTAAAATCTCATTGGCACAAGATATAGCGAACTTCTTGCACAAAGGAAACACCAAGACTAAACCACAATAGTGATATAGTTTCACATATCCATATATATTATAAATTAAATTTATTTCCAAAAGAAAAAAATTGAAATACTGTTAGGTCCCTATAATACTAGTGTATTCCCTTATTATTATTATCAGTGTATCCTTTTATTATTATTGTTGTGCCCATGTAGTACCATATTGCTATTATTGTGCCTCATAGAAGCCCATTATTGTTATTGTTGTGCCCTTACGTTATTATTGTTATGTCGGCTTTGATTATATTGTGACTCCTTAGACTCACAAGGGCTTTACTATTGGAGCAATACCATAACACGTGGGTTCATATTGAGGGATATTTATTGAGGAAAAAATGACATAATATATTGGGGGATATATAGGGGGTAAAGGGTTTTTATATTAGCAGGTTTAAAAAATGGAGCTCAAAGTTAATGAAAAATTATAAAGGGGTATAAAAAATGTTAATGAAAAAATGGATATCTATAATATCTAGTGAAAGTAGGGGCTTTTAAAATTGGGAAGGTGTACTGGGTTTGTATTGGTAGGGGGTTAAATAATCTGTTTTTAAGAGGTGTTTTCTAATAAGTAGCTAAATTAAGAGTATTGTTTAGTACGCCTCAAACACACGTCATATGCCATAGGTTCATTGAGTGAAGCCCCCATGCTTAGACTCCTGTATATAGAAATGAGGTTTTGTCATCTGAATCATCCAAGAATTGTTCATTTTTGTAATGTAAAGGAGGTTTTCCCCTCGAAGAGTCTAATTTTGAAGTTGTTGATCTATTTTTCTTATATTTCTTGAGCTCATTGCATAAGTAGCTTTTGATTCTAGGGTTTCGCTTCTTCAAATAGGTCATCGTGGAATTTTCACTATAATTTTTTTTTTTACGAAGCTTCAGAAGCTTAAATTAAAACCCATTTGAGCATAAATCTTGATGAACCTCGTATTCAAATATCAAATCTTATCTTACTACATTTTCAGAGATATGATCTGAGATTGCAGGAACCTGAATTCCATCTCAAATAAGTGATCTTAGGAAAAGCATCATAACTTTCTCTCTGAGCATCTGATTCAAATTTCATAAAATGTGACAGAAAGAGGATCAAATTTAGTTTTTTGGGTATTGTTTCCAGTGTTGAATGTTGAAACAATGACATGTGACACTTCGTATAAGTTCACTCTACTAAACCAATCTATAATCAGGTCATCGTGGGAGATTGAGCATAACTCTTCCTTGGAGAATCCAATCTTGATCAGACTTGTGGGGTTGAAAATATGACTCATAGGGCCAATGCAAAACAACATTTTAGACCTTGGAGAACCAAAATTACAGAGATATAATAGATTCAATATTGAGCTCCTACAAAGCAAAACAAAAGTGTGTAGTCTTTTTAAAAAATTTCATATGTTTTTTTTGAAAAATTAGTTTGAAGTGATTCAAAGGGTATAGTGAAGCATAATTATAATTAATTGATACCTCGAAGAAATAAAATGGAAACACCTAGTAAGCAACCTGCAAGCTCTACTATGACACATGAAGAAGAGGAAGAAATGCAACATGATATATCAAAATTGCGAGACCGAGTGCAACAAATTTCTCTCTCGCAAAAAGTAACAAAAAATGATTTGGAAGCCATGATGAATTTTAAAATAGATGGTATAAAAAGGGACATGTTAGTTTGAATTATGGCTTAAAAGTAGACATGGAAGCAATGATGAATTTCAAGATAGAGGGGTTGAAAGAAGGTTTGGCAAAGTTGCTAGAAGAAAGGTGTCCGAGTGGTGAGAAGGAAATCCATGAAAATTATGATCAAGACAAAAGAAACATCAATTAAGATTTTAGGGAGTCAAATATTGGGTTTAAGAACCATCACATCCCAAAGATAGATATGAGGAATTTTGATCGCAAGGATTCGGTAACTTGGATACTACAGGTGGAGTAATATTTCAATCTACATAATGTGAAACCCTCACAAAAGGTACATATTGCATCATTATATTTAGAACCCAATCAATTTGTATGGTATAGATGGCTTTGTTCTCATAAACCACTTGTCATGTGGTCAATTTCTATGAAGGAAATTATATCACATTATGAATAACAAAGATAAACACCTCTTTAGCCAATTGATAAATCTCAAACAAAAGGGTTCAATGGCGGAGCACATTCAAGACTTCCAAAAATTAAATATTAGGTATTTGATATTCCAAAGGAGCATAGGATTGACGTCTTCATAGGGACTTTAAAAAATAACATCCAACATGAGTTTCACCTTTGGGAACCTGATTCATTGGAGAAGGCATCCACGGTGGCAAGAAAAGTTGAAAGAAAAATTATGGCAACAAGGAAATCTACCACTCACAACTATAAATATGGAAGTGTTATTGGTCCTAGTCTTCCACAACCTACAAGGTTGACACTGCAACAATTGGAGGAAAAGAGAACCAAAGGGCTTTGTTACAATTGTAATAGAAAATACACTAAAGGTCATAAGTGTGCTGAGAAGAAATTATTTTATATAGATTGTGAAAAGGAGGAATAAAGATAACAAGAAACATAAAAATAAGAGAATATACACAATGAACCAACCCCAAAGAAAGAATAAATTAATCCGACCATATCTTGTAATGCATTGGCAGGATTACCACTCCTCAAACTCTTAAGATAGAAGGACATATCAAGAATAAAAAGGTAATGGTGTTGATTGATTCAGGTAGTACCCATAATTTTATCCCTTGTAATATAGCCAAGGAATTGAATTTATTCCTATATCCAGCACCAGAGTGTCAGTGATGGTTGTAAATGTAGGAACCATAAATTTCTCTAAAAAGTGCCATAATATCAAGTTATCCATAGGAGAATATGTATTGAATAGTCCAATGCTTTCCATTCCAATGGGTGGTGTTGATGTTGTACTAGGATTCCAATGGTTAGAATTCGGGTACGATAGCTTTTAATTTTCAAGAACTTTTCTTGAATTTATTTTGGGAAGGAAAATAAATTGAATTAAGGGGTATCACAAGGAAACTGGGAAAGATAATCATCTCTAATGGCATGACGAAGCTTCTAAAGAAAGAAAAATAGGGGCATAATTGCACAATTATGTTCACCATAGGTTCAAACAACAAAATCATCTATCTCTCCAGATCTCCAAACATATTGGCCAATCATTCTAAGGTATTTGAGACTCCCAAATCTCTCCCACCTATTAGTGGTCATGATCATGATATTCATTTCATTCCAGGAAGTGTTCCTCCAAACATCAGGCCTTACAGATATCCCTATGCCCAAAACAGTGAAATTAAATGTATGGTTGTAGAATTGCTAGAGTTTAGTATAATTCAACCTAGTCAAAGTTCTTTCTCTTCTCCACTAGTATTAGTGCACAACAAGGATGGATCATGGAACATGTGTCCGGATTATAGGGAGCTCAACAAGCTCACTGTTAAAGATAAATTTCCCATTCTTATCATTAATTAATTATTGGATGAATTATATGTAGAATTTTAATTCACCAAGTTGGATCTTCATTGAGGATATCATCAAATAAGAATGAAGACCAAAGATATTCTGAAAACAACATTTAGAAATCATGAGGGTCATTATGAATTTTTGTCATGCCTTTTTCCCTTAATAATGCACCTTCAACATTTCAAGATCTTATGAATTCCATCTTCAAACCCTTCCTTACAAAATTTGTGTTAGTATTTTTTGATGATATACTAATCTACATCAAGTCTTGGAAGAATCATGTTCAACATGTTGACAAGGTGCTCAAACTATTGGAGGAGAAACAATTCTATGCAAAAACCTCCAAATGTTTCGTTGGATTACAGGAGATGGAATATCTGGGTCATATTGTGTCTCATGAGGGTGTTAAGGTAGACCATAACAAAATTAAATCAATTTAGGAATAGAATATCCCCACATCCATAAAGCATTTGCGAGGATTTCTCGGGTTGACAAGGTATTATCACAAGTTTGTTAAGAATTATGGGCGAATAGTTGCATCTCTAACAACATTACTGAAGAAAGATGCATTTTCTTCGACTCCAGAAGAAACTAAGGCCTTTGAACATCTTGAAGAGGCAATGTGCCAAGAACTTGTCTTAGATATGCCAAACTTCACAAAAACATTTATTGTGGAATGTGATGTCTCAGGAAATGGAATTGGTGTTGTTTTAATGCAAGAAGGAAGACACATTTATTTTGAAAGTTCTCGAATCAAAGGAAAGTATTTACACAAAGCTATTTATGAGAAGGAAATGTTGACAATACTACATGCACTTAAGAAATGTCAACCTTATCTAATAGGAAGGTGCTTCAAGGTAAAAATGGATCATGATAGTCTTAAATACTTTTTAGAACAAATATTATCTTCTGAAGAGCAGAAAAAATGGATGACAAAGATGTTGGTTATGACATTGAAATTGTCTAAAAAAAATGGAAGCAAAATGTTGTTGGAGATGCACTCTCAAGAAAGGATGAGGATGTGGCAGCATTGCTTTGTGCCATTTCTACTATCCAACCAGATTGGATAACCGAAGGAAGGGATGAATGGAAGAATGATGAAGAAGTGTGGGCACTCATTAAAATGTTGTAGCAAGATCCCAGTACATCTGATACATTTAGATGGAAAAATGATTCATTATGATACAAATATCTCTTATACGTTTGTAAGAATTCCCAACTCAAACAAAAGATTATTCTTGAATTGCACACCTCTCCCTTAGGAGGGCACTCAGGTTTTTAAAAAACTTACCACAGGGTTAAGAAGGAATTTTTTGGGATGGAATTAAATCTGATATTCAAAACTCTGTGGAAGAATGTTTGGTTTACCAACAAAATAAAGTTGAGACAATTGAGCATTTGGGTCTATTACAACCTTTATCCATTCCAATTCAATGTTGGGCGGAGGTTTCAATGGATTTTATCACAAGTTTATCATCATGGTGGTAGTTGATAGACTTACCCAGTATGCACACTTTTGTGCATTATTTCATCCATTTAAAGCCAATAAAGTTGCTATTGCATTTATGGAAACAATTCAAAAGCTACATGGAAACCCAAAGATTATTGTAAGTGACATAGATCCCATTTTCACTGGAAATTTTTGAACGGAATTAATTTCTTGACTAGGTACTCAATTAGCTCATAGCTCATCTTATCATCCTCAATTTTATGGGAAAACTAAGATAGTGAAAAAATGTTTGGAAGGATATCTTCATTGCTTTGTATATGATAAACATATACAATGATTCAAGTGGTTATCTCTGGTGGAATCCTAGCATAACACTTCCTTCCATTCTATAGCAGAAACGAACCCATTTATGGCAATTTATGGATATCATCAATCGTCCATCAC
>APFE030316880.1:96871-112284 GCA_000404065.3 Pinus taeda | reverse complement strand
TTTGGAGTAGCAAAACCCTAGACTCCAAAGCTCTGATACCAAATGTTATGAAACCAGCTCAAGAAAAGATAGAAAAGATAGATCAACGCCTTAGAATTCAGCCTCTTCGAGGGGGCAACCTCCTTTACATTACATAAATGACAATTCTTCGATGATACAAATGAAAAAACCTCCTTTCTATATATAGGAGTCTAAGGGTCATAACATAACCAGAGCCGACATAACAATAATAATGTAAGGGCACAATAATAATAATAGTGGGCTTCTATGGGGCACAATAGTAACAATATGGGCACTACATGGGTACATCAATATAATAAGTGGTTTGTACTAATAACAATAAGGGGTGACACTAGTAGTATAGGGGCCTAACACCGTCGAAGCAATGGGTTTTTCCCGGGGGGGGCTCAAAGCCCTCTCCATCGTCCAATTGCAAGCCTCCAGTGCAAACAAGTTCCCTATCCTCTGAACCAGGGCACGAAGAAGAGGATCACGAGAACCTTCCGCTGCAGCAGAACGCAAACAAGTCCACGCACCAGATAGAAGAAGGCAACGAGAAATCAGATGGAAAACCAGAGACAGAGGAAAGGCACAGGATCACATCGAAGACCTGTAAACCAGTGGCCACTGAACGGCCCAAGATCGAGCTGCCCAGCCAGAGGGTCAACGGACAAATCCAGTTCATGAAGGACCATGCGCTTATTGGAAAATTTATTGGTTTTTGGCCGACGGAAAAGGCCGTGCAAGGTTGGATCTCAACCAAATGGAAGCCTAAAGGCCATGTTACCTTGCAACTAGGACCAAAAGGGTTCTTTACAACGATCTTTCTTTGCATAGAAGACAGGAGCTGAATAATGAATGAAGGGCCCTATTTCTTCAACTCAGCGGGCCTGTACCTAAGAGCATGGGTGGAAAGGTTTAACCCGGATAAGAAGGACCTTAGTTGGGCTCCAGTATGGATCAGGATGTACTCGCTTCCGGCCAAGTACTGGGATGAAGACTCTCTCAAGGACATAGGAAATGGGCTGGGGGAGTTTGTAAAATCGGCGAAGGAAGCGAAGTTGCGCAGATATACATCCTATGCACGTATTTGTGTCTTCATGCGACTGGACAAACCCCTCCCGGACTCGGTAAGTCTTCTTCATTATGATTTTGAATGGGTTCAACCTTTGGATTATGAACATGTTCCCTTTCGTTGCTGAAGATGCAATGCTCTGGGTCATCTTTTCAGAGATTGTCCTCTCAATCTCAATACCCCAAATGCTGCACCCTCAGAGAAGCCAGATCAAGATGGATTCATTAAAATGGCCTCCCGCAAGAGATCTCACAAGAAAGCCCCCTCAAGGAAAAAAACCCAGCAGGATGCCTCCTCTCTTCCTTCAACAAGCAACAATTTTGAGGTCCTTGCTAACCCCTCAGCCAACCAACTTCTGCATTCATCCCCCAATGCTAAGCCCTCAGCTTCCCTTGCTACCCCTTACCCCTCCGGTTCCCCCCCCAGGCCCAGCTCCCCTATCACCTCCTTGGATGCCCCCAAGACAGCTAGCAAGATCTCAAACGGAAAAGCAAAAGACATGGAGGTTGATGATATTCCCAGTCAATCCATAAGCCCATCTTTCATTATAGATGAGGAAAACTAGGTACAACAAATGGAGGAAGAACCTGAGAGCATTGACCTAAATGGTCTTGACATCCTAACGATGGAGCAATTATGCAAAAAAAGGGATTATGATAAAATATCAAAGCTCCATACCAGCGAACTGGAGGTCATCATCTCCAGTGCCTACCAACAGCAGCAACTTGGCATCCAACCAGGCAATCACTGGGATGGAGGCTTACCCCCTAAAGACTCCAAAAAACGAGGGAGAAGAACAGATCTCCAGCGAACCATTGTGCTAGGAAAAATTCTGGTGGATTCAGGTAGGTATGCTAAGTTAACCAAGTACTACAAGCCCATCCACATCAATGAATCATGAAGCTGATCTCATGAAATAGAAGAGGGCTCAATGGCCCCGGGAAACTTAGATTAATAAAAAACATGATTAAGCAAGAGCAACCACAAATTTTCTTTCTACAAGAAATAAAGTGTAACAGTATCACTCTTGGGAAAATTCTTTCCAAAGCATGGCCAGAATGTCACTCGTTAGCAGTGGACGCCACAGGGGCTTCAGGAGGTTTTGCTATTGCATGGAATACTCAAGCGATTGAGCTAACAGACATCCATGCAACTCATCACATGATTCAGGCGACCTTTCACATTTTAGGCACCAATGTGCATGGTCATCTAACCAACGTTTATTTTCCACAGGTAGCCAACAAAAAAATAGAAGTTCTTAATACAATAGCAGACCTCAATATCAACAGAGTCCACCCGATGTGGATCATAGGGGGTGATTATAACATCATAACCAAGATAGAAGAAAAGAGAGGCGAGCGAGCAAGATTGGAGCAGGAAGCCACCCACTTTAAAGATTTCATTCAAAACAATACTCTAATTGACATGCAATTTGCAATGGCACGCATACATGGAGTAATCGAAGAACTGGAAAGCAGCAAATTGCATCCAAACTTGATAGATTCCTCCTCTCTGACAATATAGTTCATCTAGGAGGAGATCTCTCGGCATCAATTCTCCCTTACTCAGGCTCGGATCATTGGTTGATCACCCTCCAATGGCAAAGACCAGGCGATGTAAAAGGGCGACCTTTTGGCTTTGAGGCTTTTTGGCTCTCAGACCCCGCATTCAAAGACTTCATCAGATCAGTATGGACCTCTTTCCCTCCGCCAGTTGGTTCAAAAATGTTTCAGTTCCAACAAAAGCTCAAATTCCTCAACGCCCAAATCAAGAGCTGGAACAAAGAGACATTTGGCAACATCTTTCAAGCGCAACAGAATTTAAACAAGGAAATGGTAGATCTCCAACAACACATCATATCAGAAGGACACAATGAGGAAACCCTTGCCCAGGAATAATGCATTCATAACCAATTGGAGGAAAGAAGGAACCAGGAGGAAATCCCATGGAGGCAAACGTCTAGGATTAAGTGGCTGAAAGAAGGTGAGAGGAACACCAAATTTTTCCATCGAACCACAATTCAATGAAGAATGCACAATACCATCTCGTTCATTTAGAATCTATAGGGGGAGAGATTGGAAAATCATGCTGAGATAGAGCAGGAATTCCTAAAATACTTCCAGCAGGTTCATCAAGAGCCCCAAGCAGACAGGACGCCGTCCATAGAAAAAATCATCACCAATGTGCCCAAAATCATTACAGCAGAGCACAACGAACTCCTCCTAAGTCCTATCACGCAACAGGAGGTGGACGCAGCCATGCATCAACTCAAGGAAGGTAAAGCCCCTGGCCCGGATGGCATCACCACAATGTTCTTCCAGACCTTTTCGGAACTAATAAAAGAAGAAGTTTGGCTAGTGGTGGAGGAGTTGCATACCCTTCACTGGCTTCTACCCTCTCTCAACTCTACCTTTGTGGCGCTTATCCCCAAGGAGGAGATCACCAAAACTCTGGACAAATATCGACCAATAGCACTTTGTAATGTCATATACAATGTGATATCCAAGGTAATCGCCAACAGGTTAAAGTCGCTACTACCCATGCTCATTTCACCGGAACAGTTGGGCTATGTAGAGGGCAGACAGATTTTGGATGGCATCATCCTCTCTCATGAAATCATACACTCCCACAAGCACTCCAAACAAGCAGGTATGATTCTCAAGCTTGACCTCTGAAAAGCTTTTGGTAAGATCAATTGGGTCTATATACAGTAAATGTTAACAACTTTCGGTTTCTCGCTTATGTGGGTGCGATGGGTGATAAGCCTTATATCTTCAATGTTTTTCTCTATCCTCATTAATGGCATCCCCTCCCATCCTTTTAGCCCTTCCAGAGGTATTAGGCAAGGTGATCCTCTTTCCCCTTTCCTTTTTGTGCTAATGGCTGAAGGCCCGGGTCGTCACATTAAGAAATCCCTCCTCTCCAGGCAACTCAAAGGCTTATCCATCCACAATTTTCCAGCGATATCTCACCAACAATTTGTGGACGATAATATGCTTTCTCGATACCCCTCCATTCAGGAAGCCTCTCTTTTTAAATCCCTGTTGAACGATTTTCCAGAAGCTTCAGGCACTAACATCAATCAGGCTAAATCTCATATCTACTTCTTCCATACCCCCCTGTCACCCAGTTCGCCATTGCTCGTATCCTGGGCTTCACCATTGACTCTCTTCCCTCCAAATACCTTGGAGCCCCCCTCATTGCCTCTGCCTTAAAGCACGCTTCCTGGCGTATTCTCCTTGAGAAGCTAGAATCTCGCTTAAATCTCTCGACCCATAGAGCTCTAAACATTGCCAGTCGCTTGGTTCTAATCAAAGCGGTTCTTCAGTCTATGCCTCTTTATATTTTCTCTATCTTGGCAGCGCCCAAATGGGTAATCAAAAATATAAAAGCCCTTCAGTGTAATTTCCTATGGGGCGCCACTGGCACCCACCGCAAATGGGCCTTGGTAAGATGGACCACAGTTTTCAAGCCTAAAGAAAAAGGGGGCATTGGTCTAAGGGACCCTAGTCACAACAACTCAATCATGTGCGCAAAAATTTTGTGCCAATGGATAACTACGCCCAACAAGCCATGGCCAACCATCTGGACAACCAAATATGCCAACCTTAGACTGCCGGAAGACCTAATCAGATACACTCCCACATTGAAAGGCTCCCTAATCTGGAATGCAGCCAAACAAAATTACTTGTTGATCCAACAACACAGTTTTTGGGAAGTGAGAAATGGGCGATCAACGCGGTTCTGGATGGATGCGTGGAATCAGCTATTGAAGCTCCACAATACCCTTGAACAAACCCCACACAGCTACAGGGAAAGGCAGCTACAAGAAGAAGTTTGGCAGAATTGGATCCAGGACACAGATCAGGGATACAGACAATGGAAGCATAGCAATCGAATAATTGAGCACGCAAATCACCACACTCAACAGCTTCTGGAGAGGGAGCTCCAAAATCGACGAATCAGATAATCGGAGGACAAGGACATCCTTCAATGGGGATGCACACCCAAGGGAACTTTCACTACAAAAGAGGCCTACAAGATCGTCTGCTTGGATTCGGAACCCCTAGATCCCTTTTGGAGCTGAATATGGTCTTCAGGCATTTGGCCCAAAGTCTCTCTTTTCCTCTGGTTGGTGGGGCACCACAAAATCCTCACCTGGGACAATCTTAGACACAGGAACTTTCATGGACCATATATGTGCGTCAACTGTAAAAACCAGGAGGAAACCTTTCAACACCTCCTCGATTCATGCTCTCTAGCCAATAAATTATGGGAGAAAGCTAGCTTTTGATGTCAACAAAATTGCAGAGGATCAGTAGACATCCTCGACTCACTACGCCAGTGGCACTAGAACCCCTACAAAAGTGGAATTTTCAATCACCTTTGGAGAATAATTCCTAGTCTTCTCCTCTGGACTTTATGGAAAGAAAGGAACAAGCACATATTCAAGGATCAAAGTTCTCCACTGGAAATTATATGGGGCAACTTCTGCCATAACCTCCAGGAGACCTTGGCGATTGGCAATTAGACGCAGGACGACCTTCCCTCTATAGCTAATGAAAAGGCCATTTGGGCAAACTAAATTTGCACCTCCTGATGGGAACTCACTCCCCCACCCCGTCTATGCGCAACAACAGTAGGAAGGACTCTTGGACACCTCCCCCAAAGAATACTATCAAGCTTAATTTTGATGGTGCTTCCAAAGTCAATCCAAGAAATGCAGGATTCGGGGGTGTTTTCAGAGGCTACAAAGGATCTCCAATCCTTATCTACTTTGGGAAGATAGGTTGGGACACCAACAACTCAGCAGAGCTAGAGGGGCTTTGGCATGGGCTTCTCCTATCCAAGGATCTCAACCTTCAGCCCCTAGAAATTGAAGGGGATTCCCAAATTCTCATCAACATGGCCAAACAACTTCAAAACGGAACTCATGCAAGGAAATTAGCCAAAAGTTGGAGGCTTGAGGCCAGGCTGGAGGCCATAGAACGCCATCTCCACAACAATTAAGCCATTCTCTTCAATCATATCAAGAGGGATGGCAACAAGGTGGCTGATCTCCTGGCTAACTTGGGGTTGGAAGCGAGACACACTATGCTTTCTGGCACAATTGACATTATTCAAAATCATGAGCATGCCCAGAAATGCACCATGCTGGTTCAAACAGATGCAACTTGCCCAGATGCGGGTGACTGATCCTGTGAATAATTTGATGGGACGGGGGTGGAGCAAGGTGGCACGACACCTGCCCACCCTGTACGAGGAGATAAATGCACATTCAGGGAGGCGAGCCTGGCATGCGAGCCATTATACTCCCCCGTCAAGTGACTCTGGTTCATTCTGCACGTCCACTGCTATGGTATCCTCCTCCGCACGCTGCTACCCGAAAGAGATGGTGGCCACCATCAATGAAGTAGTTATGGTTGGGGTCTATCGAGGAGGGTCCGACCAGTATAAGGATGGGCTCGGCCCTGCATTCATTTTGAAGAATTGTGAATTTTTGAGCTGGGCTCATCCCCTCACCTCTGCTCATCTCCTGGTTCTCTCTGTTGGTCCTAAGCTTGTGACGAGAATGTTGTGTTTGGGTTTCATTTTGGAGGTTCATAAGCTCGCTTATCATCTCCAGGACTTTGTCTGGGTTTCTTGCTCTGAGAGGTGGCTTCTGAGAATTTCACTCATAGTCTCTGGCCCCTTGTTCATTTGCTCTATATTATGCACGGTCTTGGAAGGGGGCGGGGGGGAGATTGAGAAGAACAAGTCCTCTCGTCTCTGTTGGTCCTCTCGTCTCTGCTCGCCCTCTCCTGTCTCTGCTGGTCCTCTTAGCTTCAGTGTGGAGCCTGGCTATAAATCTTCTTCCGCCCTCTCAAAAATGGCTCGTCTTCGTCAGAGAATGGGGTGCCACAAAGGCCGACCCCGGCGTGCCCCTACCGACTCCACTTCGAACTCGCCTGCCACCAGTGAATTGTTTTCGGGTCGATATCGAGGCACCCATAGTGGGCGCGGAAGGTGTCACCGGGGGCCTCCATTGTCGACAGGGTCTGCCATTTTCACTTTTAATAGCTCTTTTCATTAGCCTCGGATCACCACCCACATATTCGTGGTCTTCTATGAGACAACGCAAATGGAGGGTTCAGACACTCATACAAGAGGCTCGGGTGCTGCTGCTGGTCCTCCCCCTGCATTCCAGCTTGGTATTGGTATGATGCCACAGCATGTTCAGGCTGAACTGGGTGGAGGCACACAGGATACAGAGATGCTACCTGTTGACCCCGGACCTTCTGTCCAGTTCGTTGATCCTGTTGTTGACGAACCGGAATTCGAATGGTGCCGAATTGTGGAGGAACAACCTGAGGATTAGTCTACTATCACTGACGGTGGTCATGTTTTTGGCGATTCTCAGGCTTGTTTATTTTGGTAACTTGGCTATGGATATCCTCTGGTTTCTGATGTACGGGCCTCCATGTTCTGTGATGTATGGGTCTACATGTTTTTTGATGTATGGGTCTCCATGTGGTGGGTTCAGCACCTGGTCATGTGTTTTTTCTCTTGATTGATGCTTATGTTTCTTCTGGAAGGATGCCTCTTATCAGAGAAATGAACTGACTTTAGTCACTCTGTAAATATTTTCCCTTTTTAATAGAATTAAGTTTACTCAAAAAACAAAAAACAAAAACTAAACTCTTTTAATAAAAATAAGATTTGAAAAAATTAATTTCTCTCGAAATCCCCATAAATTCAAATACCTTTTCTAATGATATTTTCCTTAACCCTAAACCTAAAAGTTATACTATAACCTTTTATTAAAAAGTATGTTTAACAATTCAATTATAATTAAAAACCCATAAAAAGTGATATTTTTGCTATGGCTTTATGGGATGTTTGTTGAATGGCCAGGTTGACACTAAAAAGGGTGCATCTCACAGGTCTCACATCTTTTAAAAATGACTGCATACTAACATCCACTAAATCGTGTCTTAAATGTAAATGTATCCTTCACACATGATCCATAGGCATGTCTCTCATTGGTTTTTTGTTCTACTATAATGGATTTGGCAGAGATACATTTGCTTCATAATTTGTGATTGATAGGCATGTTTCTCACTGGTTTTTTTGTTCAACTATGACATGTATTTTTTACTTGGCATGCACAGCTTACTTGCTCGGGCTAAAACTATTCCTAGAGGCAATCCATCATTTGTCCCATTTTTTTTATGATAATCCCAAATCATAAGTGGTGGAGGATTGGCAAAATTATGCAGTCAATGCTCATCACTTTCTATGGTCACTGGGTGTTCACAATATTAATGAGAAAGAGATCTTTTACCGGTCTAATTTCTAAAAATCTGAACATTGTTGGAGCTTGAGGTCCTTGTTTGAGGAGAGGGTTAGACGAAACAACCTAGGCCTGAAAGAAAGAGGTAATCCATTATCCATAATCCAATCCCAACCTCGAAAAAATAAACAAATATGGTTGTTTCAAATGCTCGTCAAGTTTGGCGTAGGCAAAGACATATTTCTTTATTTTGTCCCCCATTTCATCGTTATTGTTTTTTTACGCCTCTAGTGTGTTTCCTTCCCCATTTATGAATCTTGCTAACACCTTCAAAACCATCGGGACTCATACGCATATCTTAATTGTCTCATTGATTTGGCTAAGATTTAGTTGATTTTGATTTTTCATCCTCTGCTTTTTTTAAAATATTCACTGTCTTAGCTTTGGTAAGGCTATCAATTGGGTAGAGTTATTTTTTTACACTTTTAATTCCTCTTTTTTGGAATCTTATATTAATTTTTTTAATGTTTATTTTAATATTGTGAGTGGCATCTTACTTATATAATCTCAATTCTCTTTTCATATGGGTATCTGTTTTTGACAAAAATTGAAGAGAACGAAATGTGGAGCAAAGGACTTGCTCTGCTTACTCTTCTAAGTATTCCAAATCACTTAAATAACATTACATTGGAAACATGAGTGATAAATGACTGGAGTCAAACTCGATTTAACTGCACTTAACTGACACTGAACTGGACACTTGGAGGGATGGTTTTGACACATAACAAGTGGTTGGGATTAGATTCTCCAACACTCCCCCTTAATCACAACCACATAAAAATTCAATTAAGATACCTAGGTTTACAATATAAAATTTGACCTCAACTTTTCTTCTTCTCTTTTTCTAGATCTTATAGCCTCTAAATTGTTTCAACATGTCTTTCTTGTTGTAGGATTCAAATTTCATCCATAGTTCGAGGTTGTCTAAGCAAGTCCTTGACTTCTTCAAAAAATAAGTTGTATGTTAGTTTTTGCCACATATTATCTTCTCTAGTGCACTTTTCATCTTCAATCTACTGCAACATTATACCATATCTCTTCAGTACTCCAATACTTGAAAATTTCATTAATTTGTTCATCATGCATATTGTCTTATACCATATCTCTTCAGTACTCCAATAGCTGAAAATTTCATTAATTTGTTCATCATGCATATTGTCTTCAAGGTTCATTTTTGCATCTTCTATGCACACCTCATCTAGACATGGTGTTGCAAGCCATGGTTCAAGTAAATTTAACTCTTCTTCATTGTCATTTTGTGTATCTACACAGTGAAAATCAATAGTAAGTTTAAAAACATCTGTGGAACCACATTTGTTCTGTTCTATCTGCTTTGCATTGAGAGCTTTTTCGTGTTGTGCTTCTTTCTCAACTGCTTCTTCTACATCTCTCTCTGTTTTCTCTTTCTCGACTTCTTTCTTTGCCTCTTCCTCTCTTTCTGTACCGAACTATGCTACTACAAACTTGTTGTCTTGAACTTTCTCACCAAATAACATCATGGAAATATGATGTTTTTGTTGCATCCCTTGCAACCATTCATCATTAGCCAAATTCTCTTCATCAAATTTTACATGAGTAATATTAATTGCTTCATTCACCTTAGCATAGACTACTACAATGGCAGTGTCATTGTCTTCAACAAGCTCTATTCCTGGATTCACCAAACTTTCATCAACATGCTATGTTGTCGGAATCACCAAATTTTCCTCCACCTATGAGTGGGATTCTCAAGCATCTACGTGCTCCTTCTCTTTTGCTTCTACGACTTCTTCATACATCATCAACCTGTGACTAAGCACAATGAATTTCAACAATCCATTCATCTCGATGTAGATCTGCTACTATAGATCTTCCTTCATCTTCAACTTCAATACTCCCCGTTGGACCAAAACACCTCTCAAGAGTATCCCAAGTTTCCTTGGTTGTCTTGGCTTCAAAGGAAAAATGTTGTCATCGACATATTCTTTTATGCATTTCAATGCAAAGACATCATTTTGTCTCTTCACTTCCAAATCTAGAAAGATCTCAAACATCTCTTGCTATTTTTTTGACTTTCTGAGCATTCATTGACTACAACTCAACAAACAAAACAAAATGTAAACATCCCATCTGAGTCCAATAAAAATGCTTCTTGACTTTTATAAATAAACAATCTACAAATTACTTTAAGAAAAACCTTACTTTCTCAAAAAAAAAAAAAATCACAATTTTTTTTTTAATTCCCTCTTAAATATATTTTAAACATTATAAATGCATGCACCTTTTAAGGTCGTGGAGGCGGCGTAGTGGTAAAGTCGGCCTTGTCATGACGGACCGGTCTTGTGTTCGATCTCGAGCAAGGTCGTAGCTCGTCATGCGAGTAGTTAGTCTAAACCAGGCCAAGCCCACTACCTTTTAAGGTCGTGGAGGCGGCGTAGTGATAAAGTTGGCCTCGTCATGATGGACCGGTCTTGTGTTCGATCTCGAGCAAGGTCGTAGCTCGTCGTGTGAGTAGTTAGTCTAAACCGGGCCAAGCCCACTACCTTTTGAATCTTCCCAGGGAAAGTTGTCTCTTTCGGAGCCGAAGATGAACCCTACCGCCGTCGTCGCCTCCTTGCCCTCGGTCGTCGCTTGGCCTCTGCTCGGCCCTGCTGATGAAGGGGAAGATCGATTCAGTAATGGAAGGCCGGACTATTCCTTAATCTCTGACATGCAGGTCCTCCAACTTTCTTTGAAAGCTCCCTACCCTCTCATTTTTCTCGCCTTCGGCACTGGGGCAGCAAGATCAGGCTCATCTCTGGAAAAAATCCGCTACAATGGGTGGGCTCGTCGGATCTTGTGCAGGACCTCAAGCATGATTTGCATCCCAAGTTGGGGATACCCTTTGCAGCTCAACGACTTCTCCACGAAGGTAAACAACTCGAGGATCATCTCCCCCTGTCTTTTTATAGCATTAAGAGAAATTCATCCATTACTTTCACCCTTCGTTCAAGAGGGGGAGCTGTAGGACAATCATCCTCAGCTAAAGCGTCTTCTTACAAATACACTGTCCACGCTCAGATGCCTAAGAAAACAATTCCACCAGCTCAGGGTCCCAACCCTTTTCTGGTAGACAAACTAGAGGAAACCCCCTCTATTGAAATCATGCATCCATAATTGGATGAGCAAACCCAAAAGTTTGCAGATCACGCCATCATTTGCAGGTTCAATGGGCTATAGCCATGCACAACAGACCTCTACTAATGGCTTCACTCTAACTGGACCAACAACTGCAAGGTGTTGTTTTGCTCAAAGGGCTTCTTCATTGTAGTGTTCACTTTTGAAGAGGATTACCAAAAAGCTTTAACTACAGGCCCATGGTTCTAGGGCTCAGCAGGTTTATTCCTCACCCCTTGGTTCCCAGATTTCGATCCTGCTACAACAATCATCACCAAGCTTCGTATCTGGGTCAGATTTCCAAATCTCCCGACACACCTTTGGCATTTTTTTGTATTCCAAGGGATTGGCAGCTCTCTAGGTCGCTTGGTAGACATAAATGTCTCTAGAGGGGAATTGGGCCTATACACCTTTGCCAGAATCTGTGTAGAAATAGATATGAGTAAAGGTCTCCCTGAACAGATCAATCTCAAAATTTGAGACTTCCACTAGACTCAGACCTTGGATTATGAGAACACAGCCTTTCGCTGCCGAAACTACCATCACACAGGGCACGTTCAGAGTTCCTATCCCACGATGGCTGCCCAAAAGAAGAAATTCAACCCCAAGTAGAAATCCAAGAGCTGGAAGCCTCACGTTCCTCCCCCCATGGATTACTTTGATTTCAATTCAGATGAAGAGGAAGAGGATGTGGAAGGAATGGAAGGAAAGCTGTCATAGAATCTGCCCTCGAAGAATCCTAAGGATTTGTCTGTCCCACCAACCTCAAAGAAAAGAAATCATGAATCCTCCACCTCGGACTCAAACAAGGAATCCTCCCCGTCAGCACCGCTTAGCTTGCAAATCATGTCGGTTCAACAGAGTCCTCCTGATTGGGTCAAAGTTGGTAAAAAGAAAGGGAAAAAAAGTTGAATAGTTGATTCTACACATGTTGGGTAGAATCCGATGTTCTGTTTTTTCTCCTCTGTTCTTCTTGTTTCTTCTTGCTCAGTTCAACTCTCTTCTCTTCTTCTTAGGGGCCGAGGTGGATAGCCTATCCTTTTCAGCAGCCTATATTCTTGGTTGTAACTGCTTATTGTACCATACATCCTCTTTATAGAATTGGTTTTACTGAGAAAAAAAAAACAATATAAACCCTTTTCCAATCTCGTGGAGCCTATTTAAAAAAATTTACATGAGCGCTTCATAAATAATATGAATCTCATTTCACATTCAAATTCATAAAAGGTATTTTAAAATTTTGAAATAAGCCCATTCAAATAATACGATCATACAGCTTTGACATTTTTTATTTGCGCTCCCGATTGTAATGCTCATTCCGTATGAAGAATTGGCTTAAATCTCGATTGGAATGCTTCTTTCATATGAAGACTCGGCTTCAAAATTCGAAGACCTCAAGTAGATCACATTTGAAGACAATCTCGACGGCTCGTTTTGCTATAGATCTATTGTTGGATCAGGTGCACAGCAAAACTAAATTAAACACATAGCAGAAGCACATATGACACAATATTTAACGTGGTTCACCCAACCAATATAGGCTACGTCCACCAAACATAGGCATGAGGAATATATTAATTAAATTGGAGATTACATCAAGAAATCCTCACACTCTCTTAGCAAATCATCCAAATGATTGCCTATTATATAGCATAGAGAATCTAACAGCCTCATAACTCCCTCGCATCAAATATAGGAGGCATTAACTCCCTCCCAACAACCTGGAGCTAATCTATGAACTGAATCCCTATTGTTGTCATCCTTCAAAGATTTTTGCCTATTTGACTTCAAACAGAAAAATCTCAACAATCTCCACCTTGACAACAATTCGCTTGATGCCCTGTTATTATTATTTTATCTTTTCTGCAAGCCAAGAGAAGCCAAACACCAGTGTAGCTTCTCCAACAAAACTGGTTTCGTGAACATGTCTACACAGTTCTCCTTTGTATGCACCTTTTCAAGAGAGACTCCCCTTTCAGTGATAACCTGTCTTACAAAATGGTACTTAATTGGAATATGCTTTGATTTGCTATGATAGGCCGGATTATTAGCCAAATGTATTGCACTTTGACTATCACAAAGTAACCTGATGTTGTCCTGTAACCTACCAAACTCACCAAGCAAACCTTTCAACCAAACCGCTTCTTTGCAAGCATGAGAAGTAGCAATGTATTCTGCTTCAGTAGTGGACAAAGCAACAATGTTCTGTAGCTTTGACATCCAGCTGATAGCTCCACCTGTAAGAGTAAAGACGTAACCTGAAGTTGACCTTCTCTTATCCAAATCACCTGCAGAATCGGAATCAACATACCCGCAAACAAATTCACTACTCTTATTGTAAGAAATACAATAACTACTCGTGCCTCTCAAATACCGAAGCACCCATTTCACTGCTGACCAGTGTTCTTTACCCAGATTTGCCATGTACCTTCTGACAACCGCAACTGCATGTGAAATATCTGGTCGAGTACAAACCATCGCATACATTAAACACCCTACTACATTGGCATATGGAATTCGAGACATATAATCCTTTTCTTCATCTGTATTAGGACATAAACTCAAAGAAAGCTTAAAATGGGAAGCTAAAGGGACAGAAACAGGCTTCACATTATCCATACCAAACCTCAAAGGTATTTTCTCAATATACTTTTGTTGTGATAGCCATAGCTTACCATTGCTCCTGTCTCTAAAAATATCCATGCCCAAAATCTGTCTTGCTGCTCCTAGATATTTCATATCAAATGTCCTTGCCATCTGAGCCTTCAACCTATTGATTTCTTCTATGCTTTTGCTTGCTAAAAGCATATCGTCAACATACAATACCAAGATAACGAATATGCCATTATTCAACTGTTTGAAATAAACACAATGATCATATTCGCTTCTAACATATTTCTGACTCAACATGAAAGAATCAAACTTCTTATACCACTGCCGAGGCGACTGCTTCAGGCCATATAAGGACTTCTTGAGCCTGCAGAAAAATTTCTCATTGCGATGCTGAACAAACCCTTCCGGTTGTTCCATATATATTTCCTCATCTAAATCACCATGTAGAAATGCAGTCTTAACATCTAACTGCTGCAACTCCAAATCAAACAAAGCCACTAATTCTAACACAATTCTAATTGAAACAATTTTAACCACTGGCAAAAAAATCTCACGAAAGTCAATACCAGCTTTCTGAGAAAACCCTTTTGCAACCAGTCGCGCTTTGTACCTGTCTTTCATATCATTCACACCTCATTTCAGCTTGAAGACCCATTTACACCCCACAGTTTTCCTGCCTTTCGGAAGCTCCACCAGATCCCATGTGCCGTTCTTGCTCAAGGCCATCATTTCGTCCTTCATGGCTTCTTTCCACTTGTCACTTTTCGAACCTTCTATTGCTCCCTGATAGCACAGAGGTTCATTGTCATTAGCAGTAAATGCAATAGAAGTGACATAATCATCATACCTTCTCGGTGGCCGTTTGATTCTTGTCGACCTCCTTAAGGATGTTTCTGGCGCTTCCTCGATTGGCTGACTACCACCTGTAGGAACTCCTTGCCGATCAGTATCTGAGACCTGTTCATGATCTAAACCTGAACCTTGTTCATATTCTGATTCTGAAACCTGTTCATGACTAGTATCTGAACTATGGTCATCATGACTATTGTTAGAAATGCTATCAAACTGAATGTGCTGGAAATCAGATACATCATCCTGTTTCAATCTTATATCTACATCTAACTGTACAAGAGAGGATTCATTAAACCTTACATCTCTGTTGATGATGATTTTGCGGGTAGTAGGATCCCACAATCTAAATCCCTTTGTTCCATCACCATACCCAACAAAAATATACCTTTTAGACTTTGGATCTAA
>APFE030316880.1:42731-58768 GCA_000404065.3 Pinus taeda | reverse complement strand
AACGGTAAAGAAACACACTTTACCTAACGCTAACCTAACTCTATACTAGACCAAGTTGAACTTAACTATTCCTATGTGTCGGAATATCCTAACAATCCATAGGCATGTCTCTCATTGGTTTTTTGTTCTACTATAATGGATTTGGCAGAGATACATTTGCTTCATAATTTGTGATCGATAGGCATGTTTCTCACTGGTTTTTTTTGTTCAACTACAACATGGATTTTTTACTTGGCATGCACGGCTTACTTGCTCGGGCTAAAACTATTCCTAGACTCAGAGGCAATCCATCATTTCTCCCATTTTTTTTTATGATAATCCCAAATCATAAGTGGTGGAGGATTGGCAAAATTATGTAATCAATGCTCATCACCTTCTATGGTCACTGGGTCTTCACAATATTAATGAGAAAGAGATATTTTACCCGTCTAATTTCTAAAATTCTGAACATGGTTGGAGGTTGAGGTCCTTGTTTGAGGAGAGGATTAGACGAAACAACCCAGGCCCGAAAGAAAAAGGTAATCCATTATCTATAATCCAATCCCACCCTCGAAAAAATAAACAAATATGGTTGTTTCAAATTCTCGTCAAGCTTGGCGTAGGCAAAAACATATTTCTTTATTTTGTCCCCCATTTCATCGTTATTGTTTCTTTTAAGCGTCCAGTGTGTTTCCTTTCCCATTTATGAATCCTGCTAACACCTTCAAAACCATGGGGACTCCTACACATATCTTAACTGTCTAATTGATTTGGCTAGGATTTAGTTGATTTTCATTTTCATCCTCTGCTTTTTTGAAAATCTTCACTGTCTTAGCTTTGGTAAGGCTATCAATTGGGTAGAGTTATTTTTTTACACTTTTAATTTTTTTTTTTTGAATTTTATATTAATTTTTTCAATGTTGATTTTGATTTTGTGAGTGGCATCTTACTTACATAATCCCAATTCTCTTTTTATATGGGTATCTGTTTTTGACAAAAATTGAAGAGAACGAAATGTGGACCAAAGGACTTGCTTTGCATACTTTTCTAAGTATTACAAATCACTTAAATAACATTACATTGGAAACATGAGTCATAAATGACTGGAGTCAAACTCGATTTAACTGCATTTAACTGACACTGAACTGGGCACTTGGAGGGATAGTTTTGACATCTAACAAGTGGTTGGGATTAGATTCTCCAACACTCCCCCTTAATTACAACCACATAAAAATTCAATTAAGATACCTAAGTTTACAATTTAAAACTTGACCTCAACTTTTCTTCTTCTCTTTTTCGAGATCTTATAGCCTCTAAATTGTTCCAACATGTCTTTCTTGTTGTAGGATTCAAATTTCATCCATAGTTCTAGGTTGTGTAAGCAAGTCCTCGACTTCTTCAAAAAACAAGTTGTATGTGAGTTTTTGCCACATATTATCTTCTATAGTGCACTTTTCATCTTCAATCTGCTGCAGCATTATACCATATCTCTTCAGTACTCCAATACCTGAAAATTTCATTAATTTGTTCATCATGCATATTGTCTTCAAGGTTCATTTCAACATCTTCTATGCACACCTCATCTAGACATGGTGTTGCAAGCCATGGTTCAAGTAAATTTAACTCTTCTTCATTGTCATTCTATGTATCTACACAATGAAAATCAATAGCAAGTTTAAAAACATCTACAGAACCACAATGGTTCTGTTCTTTCTGCTTTGCATTGAGAGCTTTTTCATGTTGCGCTTCTTTCTCAACTTCTTCTTCTGCATCTCTCTCTGTTTTCTTTTTCTCGACTTCTTTCTTTGCCTCTTCCTCTGTTTCTGTATCAACCTATGCTACTACAAACAGGTTGTCTTGAACTTTCTCACCAAATAACATCATGGCAATATGATGTTTTTGTTGCATCCCCTGCAACCATTCATCATTAGCCAAATTCTCTTCATCAAATTTTACATGAGTAATATTAATTGCTTGATTCACCTTAGCATAGACTGCTACAATGGTAGCGTCATTGTCTTCAACAAGCTTTGTTGCTGGATTCACCAAACTTTCGTCAACGAGCTATGTTGTTGGAATCACCAAATTTGCCTCCACCTATGAGTGGGATTCTTGAGCATCTACGTGCACCTTATCTTTTGCTTCTGCGACTTCTTCACACATCATCAACCTATGACTAAGCACAATGGATATCAATAATCCATTCATCTCGATGTAGATCTGCTGCTATAGATCTTCCTTCATCTTCAACTTCAATACTCCCCCTTGGACCAAAACACCTCTCAAGGGTATCCCAAGTTTCCTTGGTTGTCTTGACTTCAAAGGAAGAATGTTGTCATCGACATATTCTTTTATGCATTTCAATGCAAACACATCATTTTGTCTCTTCACTTCCAAATCTAGAAAGATCTCAAACATCTCTTGCTATTTTTTTGACTTTCTATTCATTAA
Source organism: Pinus taeda (assembly GCA_000404065.3). Taxonomy (NCBI): domain Eukaryota; kingdom Viridiplantae; phylum Streptophyta; class Pinopsida; order Pinales; family Pinaceae; genus Pinus; species Pinus taeda. The sequence goes on along the minus strand of APFE030316880.1, from coordinate 56,338 downwards.
CTACAACTCAACAAGCAAAACAAAATGTAAACATCCCATCTGAGTCCAATAAAAATGCTTCTTGATTTTTATAAATAAACCGTCTACAAATTACTTAAAGAAAAACCTTACTTTCCCATAAAAAAATTCACAATTTTTTTTTTAAATTCCCTCTTAAATATCTTTTAAACATTATGAATACATGCACCTCCTTTATATAACAATATAAACCCTTTTCCCAATCTCGTGGAGCCTATTTAAAAAAATTTACATGAGCGCTTCATAAATAATATGAATCTCATTTCACATTCAAATTCATAGAAGGTATTTTAAAATTTTGAAATAAGCCGGTCATACACCTTTGACTTTTTTATTTGCGCTCCCGATTGGAATACTCATTCCGTATGAAGACTTGGCTTCAATCCCGATTGGAATGCTTCTTTCGTATGAACACTTGGCTTCAAAATCCGAAGACCTCAAGTAGATCACGTTTGAAAACAATCTCGACGGCTCGTTTTGCTGTAGATCTATGACGCACCGGCGGATATGATTGAGTTTTTCGGTGAGCTATAACGCAGCTGCAGGTGCCACTATCCCGCGTGCTCAAGCCATTGTCGACACTGAAAGCTGGCGTTAGTGGCGTTAGTGCAGTAACGCACTGTTCATCACAATCAACAGCTGCAAAGAACCCTTCATTAACGATGCAAAGAACCCTTCATTAACGCACTTTCTCCTCTGGCTGCTCAACATTAATGGAGCTAATAACGCACTGGTCTTAACTAATGGAAAGCGTTGATCTCCCTAAAAAAAATTCCTAATGGAAAGAGTTAATCTCCCCAAAAAAAAATCTTCAATCTGTTTTGCTCTAGCTTTGCCTTAGCTGGCTTCTTGATTTTCTTGCTGCTTCTTCGCAGGTTTCTTCAAACTTTTCCTGCTCTCTAGGCTCTCTCTTTCTCTTCACTCACTTCTGCTGGTCTCTCTCAAAGAGAGGCTTCCGCTTTCTCTTCACTCATTGTTGCTCTTTTAGGGAGTCTTATAGAAACTAGCCTCTCTATATTGCTCTCAATGAGTTTTACGCAGGCTGACCTCTGATAAGAAGAGAAAAGTTGAAGAGCACAAAGTGTGGAGCAAAGGATTTACTCTGCTAACTCTTCCAATTATTACAAATCACTAAAATAAGATTTCATAAATAACTCAATTCAAACTCTATTTAACTGGACTTAACATTGAAGAAAACTTAAATTAATTTGAATGGGAAAATCTCAAAAAAGAAACTTCCATGATATAGACAAAACCGTAATTTAACATGCATTTACACAATGTTAATAGTATTGTGTTGAGTGCATAAAATTTTAATGCAACAAGCCATGGAGGCTTCAACTATTATTGTTTCCCACATTCAATCTTCCCAGCCTTCTTTCAATTCATGTGGTTTTTGAAGTTCTTGAACATGTATGGCTAATATACTCATCTCCTTCAATAGCTACAGATATGTCTTTTTATTATCACCGATTGTTTAGTATCTCTCCCAAATATTTCCCAATGCAAGTAAACCTGTAATAGCCATGTATTCTGCACCCATAGCCCTCATAACACCCTGATCAATTGTCTTCATGTCTCGACAAACAAATTTCTGGATAATAACAAACAAGCATTTATATTGTAACACATGTTCACGTAAACATTTATAGCATTTCTATTGTAACACATGTTCCCATTTCAATAAAATAACGAGTAATGATAGAATTATGACTTTTTCCAATGCTTACAAGTACATTAATCCCCTCTAGGAGTAGCTGAACCTGATCAAGAATCTCTAGCCTCCTTTGGCATTAACACGTTATTCCCCTTCTTTTTCTCATGGAACATAGAGAATCGAAAACTAATTCTTTTAGATGCTAAACAAAACTAAAATAATAAATTCTAATAAAAACAATAAGTTGGAGTGATTATGGTTTTGGAACATAATTTAATTTCTATTTTGTGGAGTACAGCTTAATCTCTTTAAGAAATTGGTTTCGTTATAAAAAAAATTAGTTTTATCAAATTAGGAATTTATAGTTATTAGCTTCCCATATTATTTTAGACGATAAAGTTTACTTTTAATTTTCAACAGAGATGCATATGATTAAAGAAATATTAGTGTTAACATTTAGTTAGTTTCACAACTTCATGGATAAGAGTTAATTTCTACTCTAATCTAAGTTCCAAATGATATCAAATACCATTTAATATGATGAATGTTATTTAATGTATATGAGTAGCATTGTAGACATGTATGCTTTTTCTTTTTAAGTTTGTTACTTTAATGATTATTGTTCTATATATATATATTTTAAAGGTGTATTGATATGATAAATATAGCACATATTTATTTTATGATCTTATTCTTAGTTATGATGGGATTGTATTGTCACTCATAAAAATTAAATAATTAAGTAAATGTATTTCAAAAGTGTATTGATATGATAAATATAGCACATGCTTCTTTAGAATCTCATTCTAGTTATGATGGAATTGTATTGTCACTCATAAAAGTTAAATAATTAAGTAAATGTATTTTGAAATTCAGGGAGATTTTGAAAAACCATAAAGCCATGAGATTGACTCCATGGCTTGATAATAGATACTTCTGTAATTTATTACGTTCATGCAAGATTAATTTTTTAATATGTTTTTAATTCATGAATTGAAAATCATATATATCTAATTAATTTTTTTTTATTATATCGGAATTATATATCAAAAAATGTCTTAAAAAAATAATCAACTTTCTATCAAAAAGTTCTTTGGATGGTCTACTACATCTCAAATTTCATCGTAAAGAGGAACGCAATTTTGATCTAAATGGATATTTAGATATCTTGGGGCATAATTAAGAATTTGATTTCTTGGAGCATGATGAAAAATGTGATAAATAATTTCAAGGGGGAAACCTAGCACCCAAAAGAAAGAAAGAAATGAAAGTAAGAAGAGACTTTATGAGCAATGGAAAACTATGTGGTTGAGAGAAGAAAAGCATGAAGAATTTTTTTTTATGAAATGTATATATTATGAAATACATAAATCAACAAGGCCGTGGGGAATTGGCATTGGTTTCTCTGCCTTGCAACATGATTCTATATTTGTTCATGTTATTTTAAGCATCCATAAACTTTCACAGACAATGTGGATATGTGGAAATGAGAAGAAAGAAAAGTCTATTACAAAACACATTGCATGCATTGACCATACCAATAAAGAAAGAGCCATCACTACTATGAAATTAGTGTATTAGATGATGCAAGATGATCTACCTCTCTCAAAATATGAATATGTTTGCTTGTTTGAAATGTCCTTACAAACACTGAATATGCCAAAGGAGAAAGACCATATATCATATACAAATCACAGGGATGCAAAAAAAAATCATTTTTTCTATATCCTAGTATCTTGAAGAGTTACGAATTTCAAAAAAGCGAGAGAGCCATTTCTTTTCATTGATACTAGATGAAAGTACAAATCGTAGCTTATAGCAAAATCTTGTGGTTTATGCCATATTTTTAAACTAAAAAGGATTAGGGTCTCATATTTGACATTTTTTAAATCTCATCAATGTTTGTGATGGAAGAGGGAAACCAATTTATGATGAAATCAAACATTTAATGGAATCACTAGGCCTTTCAAAAGAAAGATTGAGAGGAGTTTCCATAGTTTCATATCCTAATATCTTGAAGAGTTGCATTTTTTAAATTTGCAACTCTTCAAGATATTAGGATATAGAATTTTTTTTTTTTTTTTTTTTCATCCATGTGATTTGTATATGATATATGGTCTTTCTCCTTTAGCATATTCAGTGTTTGTAAGGACATTTCAAACAAGCAAAGATATTCATATTTTGAGAGAGGTAGATCATCTTGCATCATCTAATACACTAATTTCATAGTAGTGAGGGCTCTTTCTTTATTGGTATCGTCAATGCATGCAATGTGTTTTGTAATAGGCTTTTCTTTATTCTCATTTCCACATATCCACATTTCCTATGAAAGTTTATGGGTGCTTAAAATAACATGAACACATATAGAATCATTTTGCAAAGTCGAGAAACCAATGCCAATTCCCCATGGCCCTTGCTGAATTAAGTGTTTCATAATATATACATTTCATAAATGCTTTTTCTTCATGATTTTCTTCTCTCAACCACAGCGTTCCATTGCTCACAAAAGTCTCTTCTTACTTTCATTTCTTTCGTTCCCCCTTGAAACTATTTATCACATTTTTCGTTATGCTCCCAAAAATCAAATTCTTAATTATGCCCCAAGATATCTAAATATCCATTTAGATCAAAATTGTGTTCCTCTTTATCAGACAATGAAACTTGAGATGTAGTAGACCATCCAAAGAAATTTTGGATAGAAAGATGATTATTTTTTTTAATACATTTTGTTTATATATAATTCTTATATAATAAAAAAATTAATTAGATATATATGATTAAATTAATAATTAAAAAACATATAAAAAATTAATCTTTCATGAACTTAATAAATTAGAAAAGAAATCTAGCATCAAGTAATGGTGTCAATCTCATGGCTTTTTAAATTCTACTTGAATTTCAAAATACATTTACTTAATTATTTAACTTTTGTGAGTGACAATACAATTCCATCATAACTAAGAATGAGATCATAAATAAGTATGTGCTATATTTATCATATCAATATACTTTTAAAATACATTTACTTAATTATTTATTTTTTATGAGTAACAATACAATTTCATCATAACTAAGAATGAGATCATAAATAAGTATGTTTTATATTTATCATATCAATACACCTTTAACATATATATATTAAGAACAATAATCATAAGGGAAACAGAGTAACAAATTAAAAAAAAAAAAAAAAAAAAGCATACATGCATACAATGCTACTCATATACATTAAACAACATTGACCATATTACATGGTATTTAATATCATTTGGAACTTAGGTTAAAATGGAAATTAAATTTCATTCATTACGTTGTGAAACTAACCAAATATTACCACTAATATTGCTTTAATCATATGCATCTCAGTTGAAAATTGAAAAGAGAATTGGGATTATGTCAGTAGGATGCCACTCACAAGATCAAAATTCCTAAGATTATTATAAGATTCCAAAAAATTAAAAAATAACTCTATCCAATTGATAGCTTTATTGAAGCAGATGCCACTCACAATATCAAAATTGCTAAGATTATTATAAGATTCCAAAACAAAAAGAAAAAACTCTATCCAATTGATAGCTTTATTGAAGCGAAGACAGTGAAGTTTTTCATAAAAAGCAGTGGATGAAAACTAGATGCATGGTCTCTTTTACAATTGCTTTTAATCAATTCTATCTTTGGATCAAAATTTATTCTATCACATAGAAATTAACGAAATTTCGCTACCCATTATAAGTTTTACTTCTATCCCAAATCGAACAAAAAGTTCAAGTTGAGCTTCACTAACATTAAACACACAAACAACCAACATTCTAGCAAAATTTTCTTTTGCGTCGCTCAACCAAAAGAAAATGTATACCACTACACATTGAAATGTAATGAACTTGACTATGAACATAACACTGGTTGGACCAAGAATGGAACAGAAGGATATGGTACATAAGCTAGGAAAATCCGCTTAAAAATGATTAACAACAATTTGGGGCGGCTTAGACATAATTCAGCCAAAATTTTATGCAATTGATTAGAATCCTAACTCATTTGAGATATGTATTTTTATAGGGTTATGTTATTTGGATTGTATTTTCCCATATTCAAGTCAATTCAAAATTCCATATAAATGAAATAAATAATAACTTCATATCCGTTTCAATATTCCACTCAAGGTTGCCTATAGCTCTTAGAATTAATGCATTCCCAAAGGCTAAACTACCTATAAAATATTATTCTCATAGTTACTTTTTTTTTCAAAAGAAAAAAACAATATTTTTTTTTATTGATAGTAAAATATATGCAACAACCACCTTATTTAAGGAAAATCCTCTTGTCATTGTTAGGTGAATATCTATATGTTTGCCTTATTCTAACGGTTCTTTGTGTTAGAAGTCTTTTGCTATATTTTTTAATCAATTTGTACGGAATTTAACAATATAATTTTAAATTTGATTTATCAACTCCACACAATCCTCATGTATAAAAACTTCTATACTAGTTTAGTTAAACTCATTTAAACATTCAAAAAGAAATTTTAAATAACTTAAAAATAGTTTTATCAAGTTCCAACCCAAAACTCCATAAATAAAATAATCCCCACTTTAGTGTTTTGTGTCGTATTTGATTTAAAGAATGCTACAAACATGTTGAAGAGCATTAGATAATCATAAAGTGGAAGAAAATGGTGTAGTGTTTGTAATACATTTAATAATATGTTCAAAATTAATGTTCTTCTCTATTTCTAGACATTTAGTTCTGAACACTTATGGTGTATAATTATGTCAATGTGTACTTAAACCTATTTTGCAATTTTGTTTCTTATTTTACATCTATTTCCCAATAGCTACTGACCCATGCAAATAATTGAATTTCACTGTGGATCTATTTTCGACACGTACTAAAAGAAACAAAAAGAAACGGTAAAAGAGGCCATGCATCTGGTTTTAAAACAAACCAAACTAAAGAGAAATTTTGATGTCTTTATTTTGGTTCTTCTTAGCCTTATTCTAGTAGGGACAACATATAAATTTTGATATTTTTTCGTAATCATAAGACAAGTAGATTGGTTCCTAATCACAGTTTCCCCTTCCAGGGGTTGGCGTTGAATCAATATGTTTTTTGTTTTTTTACTGGACTTCCTTGCTCTCCTTTTTTGTTTTTTTACTGGACTTCCTTGCTCTCCCTTTGGTGGAGCAAGGTTCTATGACCTTACTTCAAAATAGACGTAATATTATGTCTTGCAATAAAAAACTTACAAAAATTTTTAAGCCCTCAACATGGGTTTGAACCCTCAACCAATAACACTCACCAAATAAGAGAAGGGCATTGATATAAAAGAATGCACCAAGATAGCTTAGCCTTCCCTATTTGTGGGCTCTATTCCATTGTATGAATCAACCAGGTGAGTTGTGAACATTGGGCTCTATTCCATTGTATGAATCAACTAGGTGAGTTGTGAACATGGAGGAGTTCTAAAATGGAAGCGACCAAGCCTTTTTATCACAACCCTCGTGTAAATATTTTTATAGTGATTAACAAAGGAAAAAGGTTGGACTGACCGTTGGATGTTAATTCAACAATCTGTCGGCTCCAGTACATTGAAGGTTAGACGTTTGTCATTATGACTGTTGGATAGTAATCCAACAAAGTCCATGCTCGATTACATTTATTTATTCCTTCAGCGTCTTGCTGCCGCCAAGTAATGTCATACTTTAGACTCGAGGACTTATACGCGAGGTTGTCGAGAAACAAGGTGGACTGATGCCCAGCGAGTCTGTATTTATTCCTTCAACAACTTCTTTCCGCCAAGTAATCGCATACTTTAGACTCTACAACTGATCCGTTAGGTTGTCGAGAAAGAAGGCGGACTGATGGCCAGCGAGGCTGCAGCCGTTTTGTAAGTTTAATTTTCAGAAATCTCCAACAGATTGGCAACCCTTCCTACGACATTTTAAAATATTATTTATTTTTTAAGTGTAAAATTCAAAATTAATTAATTTTTGACAAGTGATTTTCTGTTAATTTTTTTAAAGTCTAAAATTCAAAATTAATTAATTTTTGACTCGTGATTTTCGGTTAACGCTTCTCTGACGTGTTGGAGGCTTCTTGGCTGGCTGCGACATGTTCGAGGTCGGCCTGAGTTTTGACAGGGATATGCTTTGAATCCTAAATTATTTAGTGTATGGATATTTCAAATAATTCCTGTACTAAAAAATTCTGGAATTATTTTACCGAACCAAAGTAACGATTAAAAAATACTTCTAACTAACTTCGTAATAAATGGCTTTGGAAAAAAAAACACATATATATTATAGAAATATATTTTAAAATTACTTTTTTTTAATAAAAATTAAACTTATTAAATTAAAACAGACACAATTAGCTGAACAAATAGGTCAAAGACTCTTTGCCAATCTTTGAAAGGAGATTAAAAAATAACATAAAACCTTTGACAATAACAGTTAGGAAAATAGACTAATGAATAATTAAGTGGAAAACAATGGCATATTACTCAAACATCACTATGAATTGATATTTTAAGATTCACCACATTAACAAAATAGACTAATGAATAATTAAGTGGAAAACAATGGTATATTACTCAAATATCACTATGAATTGATATTTTAAAATTCACGACATTAACAATAGTTTATGAGATTATTAGTTCTTTATTTTTCTCTTTTTTCAATTCAATATTTTATTTATTTAAATTGATTATGAGCCGGCTCAACCTTCCAATAATTCCTTCGCTAAAAAGAAAATGTCAAGAAATTGATGCTAACATATTCTCATAATTTTCTCTGATGTCTTTGAATGCATCACATTCCAAAATGAAATGTTTTTCCAATTCTCGAGACGTGCAAAATATACACACTCATTCTTCCCAAGCTTCTTGAGGTCTTCTTGGTTCTTAATTGAGCAATAAGAACCTTTTCTCTTCACGAAATGATAACTCCAATGAACTCTTTTTGTTATAAATCACAGGTAGGGTTGAATTCCTCAATGTAGTACTTCTTCTTTCTAAGCAACTCTTTTCCCCATACCCTTTTATGAAACTTCTCCATAACAGAACTCTTTAGCTCCTTGCTATTTGTGGGACAGGCATTGAGGTAGATATTCCATTTTTGCATCCATGTGTATTCTTTCACTCATGCCTCCATTGAAGCTAACATTAAACCACCAACCTAGTCCTACTTCCTCAATTTTTTTTAGATCTCTTATGCGCTGCAACATAGCAATTGCTTCAATAAGAGTTGCTCGTGTTTCACTCAACATTATCTCATAAAATACTAAACTTTTTTATTTTAAACTTGCTTCTGTTATAAAAATGACTTAGGTGAACCGACGACAAAGGCATGTGAGATTGTCAGGAAATAAAATCAATATCCCTAAGTTTGTGGGTGGCAACTGTGTTAAGTTCGATAGACATGCATGTACGCAGTAGTCGAACTGTAGACCTGAAGCGGAATCGAAGCCCGATATTTTGGAAGTAAGATTCAATGACAGAAAGTCAAGAGTCCCTAGGCAGCTTTTCCATGGTCCCTAAGTTTGTGGGTGGCAACTGTGTTAAGTTCGATAGACATGCATGTACGCAGTAGTCGAACTGTAGACCTGAAGCGGAATCGAAGCCCGATATTTTGGAAGTAAGATTCAATGACAGAAAGTCAAGAGTCCCTAGGCAGCTTTTCCATGGTCCCTAAGTTTGTGGGTGGCAACTGTGTTAAGTTCGTTAGACATGCATGTACGCAGTAGTCGAACTGTAGACCTGAAGCGGAATCGAAGCCCGATATTTTGGAAGTAAGATTCAATGACAGAAAGTCAAGAGTCCCTAGGCAGCTTTTCCATGGTCGGGCCCATGCGTACCTAATATCTGTCCACGTTTGTAAGTAAAGAGTTACTAACTTTAATCATTGTTGCAGTGCATGTGGTCGCCAGCCATCATGCTTCTGTAAGCATTGTTAAAATATTCAAAATGATCCTCAAAATTTTCAAAGATAAAATTAACATTATGCTGTAAGTAATCTGAAGAGTTAAGTTATCCATTTTTTTAGAATATCTTCCGCTAAAATAAATTTACAATCATCTTTAATTTTAAATCTTCTTATTTTTTATTTATTTTTTTAAATCTAGGATAATCGGTAACTAGTGAGAGTTATCTTGAACTGACTCAAGGAAAAAAAAAAAAAAACACTTTAAATCCTCTTATGAAAATTACTATCACTAATCATCAATTACTATCTGCTATTTACCACTTGTAATTTCATTAACTTAAAAAAACAAATAAATTTAATTAATAATATTTTTTCAAATTTTTAATTTATAAATACTTATTTTATTAATCCAACGGCATATCAATTTCTCTCCAAAGAAAAATCGTCCTGAAAAAAACGACATAATTCTCATGTTTCGTATATGATAAAATTTTACGTGTCTCTTACTGGCAACTATCATATAAATTTGCACCATAAAAAAATTGAAGACTACTATCACTAATATCTACTATTTATCACTTCAGATTTCATTCACCTAAAATAACAAATTAATTTAATTGATAACATTAATGCAAGCCCATACCAATCTCTCAAAGGAAAAATGGTCTCCAAAAAACAACATAATTCTACTATCACTAATATCTACTATTTATCACTTCAGATTTCATTCACCTAAAATAACAAATTAATTTAATTGATAACATTAATGCAAGCACATACCAATCTCTCAAAAGAAAAATGGTTTCCAAAAAACAACATAATTCTGATGCTGGGTATATGATAAAATTTTATGTGTCCTTTAATGGTAGTCATCATGTAAATTTGCAACATAAAAATTTGGAAAAAAAAAATAATATTATAAGAGAGGTTATAATTTTCATACTTAGTATATTATATCTATATATATATTTAACAATTCTCATATAAGTTATAACATTACAAAATTTGAAATAATATCAATTATTTATTAACATTAAAATTATTAGTGCTTTACTAAAGATTATATCAAGATAATTTAGTACTGTATTTTTTTGTTGGTTTGTAATTACTTTATTAATTGAATGATATCTATTCATTCTAAATGGAAAGGGAAATGTATGGAAAATGAGAATTCCAATTCACCATATTGTAACCTCCATGGGTACCTAAGACAACTTGCTCTCTATCTTTAATTAATTGAGATTGTAATGTGTGTAGGTTGGGTGTAGAAAGCTTAGGGGTTTGCTAGCATGGAGGTGTCAAGGTAAACAATAAAAATGGAATTCAAGATAAACAATAAGGATGAATTCAATATATGATTCAAAAGATGCATGGAACTTTAAATATGGCAATGTGGCTTAAAGCAATAATATTTTCTCTTGTATGCATCTATGTCTATAAAAGTGCAAAATGCAATCAATATATGACCAATTTCGGGAAACAAAAGAATACAACATGGAACATATTAGGCTTGAATATTGACTTTGTTCATCGTTATCATAGTTTTCAAACATTATGTGTGTGTGTGTGTGTGTGTGTGTGTGTTATTAGATAATTGCTCTTTGGCTCACTCTTTTGACATTGGTATGATTAGAAGCAAGATGCAAAACAAGAACTAGAAAGTGACCTTATGGGATCCAAACACCCAAATTGCAAGAATAAATGGATGGGGTGCATACCTTGTACAACTTTACTAAAAATTCCTCCACATCCTCAAGATCTCGAGTCATGATAGAGAGTACTATTGCAACAAGAAGAAAATGATGTCTCGATTGTTGGAGATATCGCGTTATTGCAGTTCCTCAAATCATCATATGCTGATTGCCAAACATTTTAATTTGAAAATCATACATTAATTTAGGTCATCCTCAACAGGGAAAAACCCATGTGCATTTGTGTGCCTATTACAATTACTCTTCTAAATAAAACTACCAATACTAAGTAGTAATTGTAAGTAAAGAAAGAATTCAAACAACCACATCCAGTTGGTAAGAAATACAAATAAAACAACATAGAAAAATTAAGCAGACCTTACATCACACTTGGCTCTTCTGCTTGGAATGAAGAATTTTCTCACCAACATTACATACAACCCCATAGTGCAAGTCCCCCAAAAAGTCATAAATTTCTCATATGGTTGTTTATTTGTTTTAACATGCCTCAATTTAAACTATAAACTATACATGACTATTTGATCTACCAGGCATGCAATGACATAGAGGTTAGTTATAAGCCTAAAATCACACTGATTATTGTAGAGAGTAGTCACACAAATCTATTTACGAGTGGTGGTTCATGCAATGTCCAATCGAGAAAGTATTCTCTATAAATTTTAACATTTGAATAAGTACAAGTCTATTAGAATTAGCCATCATATAGGTATCCAAACCATTAGTGTGAATCATTATTTATCTCCCATAGTTTGAAATCTACTAAGCTACTTTATTATACATACTTGTATAGCTGAGCTTGACTTGTAATGATGGGGAAATCTTGTGATTTTCTCCTTGCAAACACTCCATATAGATTTCATTATTAAATCATTAAAACTTTCTACAAAATCTGTATTGAGATTATCCATTCAAATTTGAAATAAATCATGTATATTGAAATGATGAAACATTCAATTAAATAGTCTTTTAATTAACTCTACATATGGTAATTTTAGTAATGAACCCATCTTGCAATTATAATGCATGATATAACTCAATTATGAAAAATTTAAATTTCAAAGTTGTTCTCACACAAATGTTGATAAATAAATAAAATTGCATAAAATTTTGACTTCCTTCATTTATGCTACTATTTCCTACGCACCTACCTTACGACGTCCCTTTGAAATATATAGTACAATTTCTAACAAATAATTATATCATATTATACTCTAATTTGTATTTAGTACAAATTTTATAATCTAGATCATATTATATTCAAATTATATTCTTTATTTAGTACAATTTTTGTAATCTAGATAGATGTGAGCTTTCATCTATGTAATTTTTAAGATGAAGGACACGAAATCCTCTTAGATGTTAGCTAAATACCTTAAGATGTAGTATTGTCATTAAACATTGTATGGGTAATATATAGGTTAGTCTAATTCTTTTTAATATACACATTGTTAAATTTGACAATAATTTAAACTCAAAAATATATGCCTAATCTCATATAATGTTTTTTTTAGATGTTTGTTGGATCATTAGATGATTATTAATCATCCTCCTAGATATTAGCCCCTCATTGGACCCCTCATCGCAAGTAAGAAATGCATTTTCAAAAGGTAGAACTTTCTCTTGCTTCTTGTTACATAAGGGTAGTGGTGATGTTTCTCATGGTTTATTCAAGTTCAATATTGCTTGCTTTTTAGTTTGTTCAATGTTGTTAAAATAGTGGTCCATTACTTTTAAACATCCCTATAGATGTGTAATTGGTGTTGTAAAAATAACATTATGATGATCGTTCGCCTTCCAACAATGTAAATTTTAGTGGGAAACATATCAAGGATCAAGGATCCTCTTAGATGTCAGCCAATGACCCTGTAATGTAGCTTTAAATATTGTATTGGGTAGAATATGGTATAGTTTAAATTTTTCTCATATGCACATTTTTGGGTTTGAAAGTAATTTGAAATTAAAGTTGTATGCCTAATTCACATAATATTTCTCTAGATACTTATATCATACTCAAATTGTATTCTTTATTTAATGCAATCTCTGCAATATAGATATATGTGATCTTTCATCTATGTAATTCTTAATTCTAAATCTATCAAGGACATAAGATCCTATTAGATGTCAACAAGAACACTACAATGTAGCATTAAATATTGATGATGATGATGATGATGATGATGATGGTTAACGTCCGCTGAGACCAAATAATGATCTATCGGACCTAAAGACAAATTATTTATTTTGATTTAAGATTTTATTCCTATGCTCAAAAATCTTGGAGAGAAGCCTCCCGAG
>APFE030316880.1:17060-42027 GCA_000404065.3 Pinus taeda | reverse complement strand
TCATACCCATGGTAGAGCAGAAATCCTTAAGAAGCTTGAGCTGCTTATCAAGATCAGAAGGGAACCTTGCCAAAAGAACAATATCGTCAGCATAGAGAAGAAGGATAATGACTATCCCAGCTAAGATGGTGCCACCACATCCTGCTTCTTCTAAATAACCTTCGAGCTTGTCGATGTAAATTCCGAATAGAGTAGGGGAGAGGGGGCAACCTTGTTTAACTCCGATGTTACACTTAATATCTTTTGACCACCCCTCATTGTTCTTTAGCTTGGCAATTACATTCTCGTAGAGCCTTATAGCAGCAGCTCTTAACTCAAGAGGAACCTTTAGCTCTTCTAACCTCTTCCAAAGGTTATATCTAGGAACCGTATCGAAAGGTTATTGTATAGGGACTCTAAATCTATCAAGGACAAAGGATCCTATTAAATGTCAACTAAGAACCTTATAATGTAACATTAAATATTGTATAGGGTAGTGTATAATGTAGTCTAAGTCTTGTCTTTGTAATATACAAATTATTAAATTGAAAATAATTTAAACTCAAAAATGTATTCCTAATCTCATATAATGTTTACTTTAGATGTTTTTTTGATCATTGTGTGATTATTGATCATCCTCATAAATAATAGCCCCACATTATATTTAAGATTTGATTTTTCATAAGGGAGAACTTGCTCTTACTTTCTTGTTACATTGTTGCATAAGAGTAATGGTGATGTTGCTCATGGTTTATTCAAGTTCAACATTACTTACTTCAATGTTGTTAAAGATAATGGTGTATGTATTTTCCCACTATTTTTCAAAATTTCATTTCGTATGGATGTGTCATGGGCACTGAAAAACAAAATATGATGTTGAGTCCTCTTCAAATTATCTTAAGTTTAATGATTTTGATAAATTTTATATTTTTCCTAAACCTCCTTCTTGCTTTTGAATATGTTTCATTGATCTATTTCTTAATTAATCTATGTAAAGAGTACTAAAGCTTATATAATAATTGTTGAGAAAAGAATAATATGATTCACTATCTAAATATTATGAACTTCATGATTCCTAAACCTTGTATTCTTTCTAAAGATTTTTTTTTTCTTTTTTTTTCATTATGTTGTGTTATAATCTTGATTTTCAATATTAGTTTATTTCTTAGTTTACCTATATAATGAGTATCAAAAATTTTGTAAAAATTTTGTTATGACACGTGAATTAGATAAATTTAATTATATGTGGATAAATCAAATTTGTTCAAAAAATATGTGTGAGACCTTACACATATTTAAATAAATGTCTTATATTTAACCCTAGACCGAACTCATGAGCATTATTAATTTTCAAAAGAATAAATTCCAATTCCATTTCTACTATATTAACTTCTTAGAGCCTTTTCTTCTCTGAGGTTTAAAAGTCTAAAAGGAGAATAATACAACTTGTAATAATGGATACAACCAATAAAAGAGTATTCATCCTTTGAATATTAAAATTCCCTTTATATTGTTTGTACATGTATAAATAATGGGATATGGAAATCTATCCAGAATCTCATAAACTAAGGGGTATCATCACATCTTAATTTAAATCAATTATATTTGTCGCTTGGAGTTTCTCTAAGGTTGTACGTGATCTCGTCCATGCTTCTAAGTTTGTATGTGATCTCATCCATGCTTTTAAATGTTGATGATGGTTTTGAGTCGAACAACTAAGATTTAAGGTTTATCTTGGAGCACAAAGAGTTGTGAAGTCAAATGAGCCCAAATCACTCTTAATGATAGCCAACGAGTCAAATAAGCAATAAAATCACTAAACATTATTCATATTGAATATTACAACTAATAAAATCACTAAACATCATTCATATTGAATATTTTAACTAAGTAAATATGTTTTTAGCCACCATTAGCGGAGATTAATGTGCTTACAACAGTTTGGAAATTTTGTCTAATTAACAAACATCATTCATATTGAATATTACAACTAATAAAATCACTAAACATCATTCATATTGAATATTTTAACTAAGTAAATATGTTTTTAGCAACCATTAGCGGAGATTAATGTGCTTACAACAGTTTGGAAATTTTGTCTAAATAACAAGAAAATTTTGACAAGTTATAAGCAAAATCACTTACTTGAGAGGTTTTATGGCTTCTAAAGCGAAAAAATATCCTCGTAATCTACAATCACTCTCCATGGCTATGGCTATGAGTTAGTGATCTCCCCCTTAGCTATAAAATTTCACTTGCGCAAGAAAAGAGGTACATCACACCTTTATTTATTTTTTTAAATTAAACTAGGAAAATGGAAATTGTTGGCCCAATATGCTAATAATTTGGTCACTTAACATTATGTGGTTAATGATTTACCTCCAAAAAAAAACACTTAACATAGTGTTTCCTACTTTTCTCTCTTAGAAACTAGTCTCCTTAGCTTGTTTACATAGTTATTGGTATCCTATTGAGCCAATGACCCACTTAATAGCTTAGTACACCTTTTTCATTGGCAATTTAATTAGCATTTTTCTTCAATGACTTGACGTGTCATTGGAGTTTCCTATTACCTATAAGATCAATGGTTGTATCTATTTAATTCCTAGCATTATCATTCATCCTTCATCTCTTGATTCTTCTCATTCATAAAATTTTCCTCTTCATATCTACTTGTTCTCACCATATATTTTGTGTTTTGGAGGTATGTACATATCCACAACCATGAAAAGAATCCAACAACTGATTTACCTATCTACAAAGCATTGCACGTATGCCTAAAGCCTAGAGTAGTGTTTCCCATCTTGAGATTGATTTGTAAAGTCTTCTATTGTTAGAGAAACATTTGAAAGGGTTTAATGGCAGCACTATGTTTGAAATTAAGAAAAATAAACTCGGTTGGGAACTAAATTCTCAAAAATAGAGCCAAAATGTTGTGCTTTTGAAGCTTAGAGTTGACTAATTTTCATTTAAATTGATATCCATTTTTGCAAATACTAAAGAACTGATAAATTATGAAAAAAAAAAACTATACATAAAATATATATTTTTTAGATCCATATCAATATCATAGTGAAAATGAATAAGTCTTGATATTTTCAAATTAAACCACGAAAAACTTTCCTCAACAATAGAACCAAAATGTTGTGCTTTTGAAGCCTAGAGTTGACTATTTTTAATTTAAATTGATATCCATTTTTCACATATTAATGAATTGATAGATTATGAAAAAAACAAACTACACATAAAATATATATGCTTTGGATCCATTGTCAATATCATAGTGAAAATCAATAAGTCTTGATGTCTTCAAACTAGACGAGAGACATTTTTCCTTGTCTCTAAGTTTAAAATAATTATTCTCTTGAAAATGTTTATTTCATCTAAATTTTTATCTGATAAATTAATAGCTTTCCTTCATGAATTTTTTTGATATTTATAAGATTTAGTCCATAAATTAATTGGTTACCAAATCAATCCCTTATTTTCCAGGATTGCAATCCTTTTTTAGAAATTAAATAATAAAGTAATGAAATGAAAATATTGGAAACATAGAAAATCATAGAACAAGAAAGTCACATATATACATAGTTCACCTAATATGGACTACATCCACAAAGAAATAATCAACCCTTCTTTTTATATTATCCAACAAAATGAAGAGGTACAAATTACAATAAATCTGTTGTAACTTCCTCTTCGCTCTCACACAATTTTCTTTCTTTTTCTCACACAAAAAAATACGTAGACACAATACAATTCCCTCATAAACCACAAGTTTCCTTCTAGGGGAAAAGAAAAACATTAATTGACATAACTTCTACCATCATTTTCGCATAATAAATGGTCTTGATTAAATATAAAATTAGAATGTTTTACAAAGCAAATTTCTCAAAATATGACAACAATAGTGGGGAAGCCTCCACACCCTCCCCCAATGAAACACTAAAATCTAATTATAAATAAAACAAAACCTCTAAATCATGAAGATAATCAAGTTCCACACCCAACATTTTTTAAATAAGATTTTAACCAGCCACAACGTTTGAATCTCATCTCTTTCCGACAAACAGCCAAAAAAACAAACCAACATTAAAAATTAAAAATAATAATGCATCAATCAATCAATTCATAGGGTGTCATTTTCTTCATTTGCATTCATTTTTTTGGTCAGCTTAACTCGTAATTTCATCCTCTTTCATCCTCTTTGCGTAAACAATTCAAAACGTATCCCAATTGTTCGTTGGGAGTATATTTTCACTCCTTTTCCATCCATCATTATTTATTAAAAAATCCTAGTAGACGAGGTTCATATAGCCGCTCATTTTTTCCTTCGTTGTTAAATAAAATATAACTTAAAATCGAATTGTATATTTTATGACGAATTTACCATAATGGTGTTGAAAGATTAAACATTTACTTTCAAATGAATTTCATTGAAGTTTGAAGTTACAAAGCAAGAGGGTTACAGAACAAGAGGGTAGATAAGGAATTAACAAAAATATTGGCGATTGAAAATTTGATTATCGTGTTTGAATACTCTTATTGGGTTGTAAGACAACATGGCGCAACAAAATTTCATTTAAATAATCCTGATGCTTCACTCTCATCACTACTCCTAAATGGATGCACTAATCTTGTGAAATTAAAAGTATTGAATAACATTCATGTGAATGTGAAGTGAGGGGGCATATTGCACTTCATTAATACATCACTGAAGCTATTAGTTGAGTAACCTAAATTTGACATTTTCTATTTTTAGTTAGTTTATGGGATAACACTTAGTATGACATGTGACACTAAGTAGGCATTGGGTTATGGGATGTTTATTTCATTTTTATATTCGTGCCTTTTTTATTCTCCAGGTTTAATATTAAAAGAGTTATTATATACGTGAGTTATTCAGATTTATTATATTGGTGAGTTGAGATTTATTTTTCCCTAAGGAAAGATATTTTTTATAAATCCATTTTTTTTTAATTTAAAATATACCAAAGCTTCAATCATTACAATTTGTATAGTCTAATTAATATATATTTTATCTTTTTTTATTGAAATTTGGGGACACAATTTCTGGCAAGATTCTAATTTCTTGTTTCCTAACAATATTATGATTTCTTGTTTCCTAAAATAGTTTCTTTTTTTAATGCATAAATGGATTCAATGCCATGGGACATTTCAATTCTATAGATTACACAACTCAAACTTGTAATTCTATACAATATTTGTAAAATTTCGGGCAAAATTGAAAAGGAAAAATGTTTAAAAAAAGATCAAAATGTCCATTAATTAATCTACCACATAATTTTTTTTTTTATCAAAATTCCATCAATCACATAAAATTATCACTTTTAATGAAATTACACTCAAATAATAATTTAAGTCCATTTGTTTCAAATTTAATATTATTTTCAAATTTTAAAATATATCAAAACTCTTAAAAATAAATTTTTCTCCATCAAAATTCCATCAACCACTTAAAATTACAACTTTTAAAAATTTTTATATAAAATAATAATAGAAATAGTTATTAACAAATAATTCTTCCCATAAGAAATTACACATATAACAAGCCTATCAAAAAAACAAGTCAACAATAAATATATTATATTATGTTTTAAAATGAACCAATATTCTTGACTTAACACAACTAAACCAACAAACACCCAAATGAGCTTTATGTTGGACTCTAGCACATTACAATGGAGAATCCCAAATAATTTTAAAAGATTTAACAACATGTAATAGCTTGGGATTAATACGATGATCTTATAATACTAGATGCTCAAAATCACCATTGTTAACCTAACAACCACGACTATTTCACAGTGACGGGTTTATCTAATAATCCCCAATTCAAACTTGAATTTAGAAATTCTTATGATCCAATCTGAAAAGCCAACATGCTCCTCTCCCTTATCATGTATGTCTACATGAAGACTTTATCCAAAGAGGAGGTAAGCATGTCTATCCAAGTCTTAGATTACTATGCCCACTTACATCTAGTTTACAAATTTCCACCTCCATAGTAACTATTTATTTTGTTATTGTTGTCTTGGCACTTATGTGATTGCTTATTGTTGTCTTGTCATGTATACCAACGTTCTATAGCTTGCACAATTGCTCACACCAAGTTCTCTCTTCATGCTACTTTTTCACGACATCCTTACATGGTTTCTAGCCATGTTGCCTTTGTTCTTTTCCTCTACATTTTCCACTTGAACCAATGATCTCATGTCAGCTCTAGGTGGTTGTCCATGCACTACTCTCAAACCCTTCACCTAAAACTCTTTCTTCACCATATAATATATTTTCACTTTCATGCCTTCATTTGGCCCTTATACTACTTGTTAATAATTAAATTGATGTGATAATAAAATAATTAAAAACAATTACAAAAATCTAAACAAGAGACATGATCTACCATGAAAAATCCCAACTAGGGAAAAATCAACTAATAATAAATACATTATCTTATGGCTTAAAAGAAACAAATTTTCTTGACTCAAACACAACCAAGCGTATCACTCAACTCCCTCTAGCATTTTAAAGGTTTAACTACATGTAATACCATAGGTTTAATACCACATGCCATCAATGCTAGTGTTTAAAAACAACACTATTGACCTAACAACCTTAGCTCCTTCATTGAGTCATATTTACTTAATAGAGCTATGGTATTCAATATTGATCTTGATAGGAGATTAATTGATTCCACATTCAAAATCTTATTGTTCTCTTTGCACTAATTTAACATAACTTTTTGGCCCTTTTGATAGAATTTTTTGGTTGATTAAAAATTGTGAAAATTATAATTTTAAGTGTTTAGTATATATAGTCTCACTTTGCCAAGAGTTTTCAAGATGTGAAAACCACTAGTATATCACGTGCATTGTAGCATACTAAACAACACCCTTAATTTGACTACATATTGGAAAATACCTCTAAAAATCACATTATTTAACCTCCTACCAATATGAACACAATATACCTTCCCAATTTAAAAAATCCCTACTTGCACTAGATATTTTAGGTATTCATTTTTTTATTAATGTTTTTTATACCCCTTTATATTTTTTCATTAAATTTGAGCTCCATTTTTTATACCTACCAATATAAAAACTCTTTACCCCCTATTATATGTTCAATATATTATGTCATTTTTTCCTAAATATATATCCCCCAATATGAATGCATGTGGTATGGTATCGCTCCCCAGTGAAGCTCCTGTGCAAGATGCTAAAGTTGGGTTGCACTTTTTGGCAAGCCATGACATATTGTGGATTGAAAAAAACACTTCGATCGTGTCTTTTCAAACATGTGATGAAACAATCTTTGAACAGAATTGAAAAAAAACACCTCCATCGTGTCTTTTTAAGCATCTGATGAAACAATCTTTCAGCGTTGGATCACATTATTTGAGAGCTTAAAGATTACTCGATCGAGCTATTTGAGAGATTAAAAATTCTTTTATCGATCTCCTATGTAACCTGTGGTTCTCTAGGAGCATGATATAGCAATAGGATCGAGCTATTTGAGAGCTTAAAAATTCTTTTATCGATCTCCTATGTAACTGTGCTTCTCTAGGAGCATGATCTAGCAATAGGCTCGATAGGATGAGCATTCCTCTGCAATGATTCTGAGATAGGATAAGCATTCCTCTGCAATAATTCTGAGAGTGACAGAATGAGAAATAGTTGAATAATGTCTCTTAAAATATTTTACTATGGCTTGATCTCTTTTTCCAAAATAAATTGGTACAAATTAACTTATATATAGCTTATCATAATAATCCTAAGAATAATTTTAGCAAACTAAATATCAACCTCTAAAAAAAACTCATCATTCTCTTTCCCTTAATATAAAGATTAATTAATTTCACTTTCAAAACCTTACTATTTTCATTATAATTTTCAATGAGTTTTTAATAGAGAAATATTTTTTATTCTTTTTAACTATTAAATATTTTTAAAATTAGAAATATAAAAAATTCTTAAAATAAAATTTCTTTATCAAACTATCATTAAATTAAATAAGATAATTTCTTTATAAAAAATATACCAACTTCCAAAAACTTGAATATAATATGATATAAGTAAAATGAAAACAAGTTCATCACTAACTAAAACTCTAGAGTTTTAAAATTTTAATGTTTAAAATATTTTCCAGATGATATAAAAATTCCCTTATTGCTTTATTTTCACTTTCTGTAAATAGTTCTACGATGAGCAAACCCGCACCACTGGATTTGAGCGTAGGTAATACACCGAATGGGTACTAGAGTTTTAGAATTTTAGTGTTTAGAATATATTTTCTACATAATAATAAGAATTCACTTATTACTTTATTTTCACTGCCTATAAATAGTTCTACAATGAGCGAACCCGCACCACTGGATTTGAGCGTAAGTAATACTCCGAATGGGTTGCCCGTGATGTTATGCCACTTTTTTCAATGACGTCAATCCATGTGCATACAATACATTCGCCAGCGTTCGTTCCCCAGAAATTTTTCGCTTTCCATGTCCGCCCATGTTTCTTTTATACAAATTATCTTCCCATTTCTGACCAGAGAGAGTTTTACTATTTAACCTTCACTTAACCTTACCATTTAACCTTCACTTAACCTTATGATCCTGAGAAGTTTTCTCGGAAGCTTTTTAAATTTTTGGAAAACTGAGTAGATTTTGCGTTCGAGGATTCTATCCAAAATTTTACAAATGTAAACTCACAGACCAAAAAAATTATAAAAAACCAAAATTGCTACTGCAAATTTTTAGACAATTTTTCTTTATCCTGATGATGGCCCCTGATTTGTAGACACATATCAAGTTCAATCACAGCCAAGGACATTCTACTTCATATCAGTTTTGCAGCCTCATAACAATAGAATTCAAAGCGGCATACTGCCATGAAATGAATAATTCCATATGAATTCAAAGGTGCATACATAGTGTGTCTATAAATACAATCAATTTTGTTGGAGATACAGTCAATTCTATCACAATAATTAATCGTGTGCATCTGTTTCAACGGTATACAAAAGGTAGAAAGGTCGGGTCCAGAATATGCATGTGTGGAATATTGACTTAGTTTGAAGTATGAGTATCCATCCAGCTGTACCATAAACTTTTCCTCTCACTCCGAGATTCTGAATATCTTGACACAGTACGAGTTGCCACAACGCTTCTCCTACCATAACCTTTTTACTCACTTTGCAGTAGCGAATTGCCCACTTATGGTTGCATTAAATGAACGTAAAACCGTGATCACTGTTTAACGAGCATGTAAAAATCCCAGATGAGGAGCATCGAATATATTCCCATTGAAAAACAATTAGCAGTTCCTGCGGCCATTTCTGCATTTCTCGAGAATTTTTTTCCATCTTGGCCATATAGTGGCGTTTCTAGCATTGGTTTTGTAGAATTTTCGGTCGTTGCAACCATAACTGAAGGCTAGTCACCATTGCTGTCAATTTTTCAGCTAGTCACCATTGTTATCAATGGATGGAAAACAGAAAAAGATAAACATAAATAATACAAATAATTCACACACAATAACATGAGATGAGATGAGGCTTTTCTATTTATCACATCCCATAAAAAGTATTTAAGCCTTTAACTTCACATCCAACCCCACACAAAATATTAACTATACTCAACTCTGGACTCTGTAACTCTTCCTTCCTGCTGAAGTAACTAGCTATTTTAACACGAATATAAATAAAATATCAATATAAAGAGAATAACTTCTTGAGACATTCCATTGCAGATTCAAGCAGGGTGTAGAATCATCCTATAATGTTATTTACGATTTTTCTGATTCTACAATGAAAATGACTTAACAAGAGTCGCTTACATTACCTATTTCTAAATTTGCAGAAACGATCTACATTCTGGTCATCGCTCCAAAATGTTCCGCAGTAAAACTCGGGGAATGTTGGACAGTATCACGGGTTTTCTTGGACGACGCCCCACTATAACAGCAACACAGCAACAAAATTTTGTTTTTCCGTAGAAAGTCCGGAGAAAGTAGTTAAAACAATCCAAAATAAATGTCACATTTCAAATTGTGAAACACTGTTCATGATAAGGCAGATTTCTCTGATCTTAATTGAAATCTAGGCAAGAGCAAAGTGGCTATAGTACAGTTCGGACCGGTTGTTGATGGAGAGAAAGTTAATCTTCATTTACCGATAGAGAGAAATCTAATGTAGTGGTAAAAGGATATTTTTCAGTTTGACAAGAATCCCACAGAAAGCACGATCAAAATGTACATGTATGACGAGGAAAATAGTTTAACTGTCGGCTCTAATGTTGATGCTCCAACACTCTTGCAACATACTGTTATTCAGATTCTGATCATAAATAAGAACAGCCAGAAAAAAAACAAAGAAATGAACCTAATAAACAGCCAGGAAATTAAGGAAATGGAATTTGTTAATTCAGAACATTCCAAGAAAATCAATTTTCAATTTAGTGTGTAATTAGAATAGAAGACTTTGATATACCCTAACCCTAACTGTGAATGCACATAGATAATTTAAATGCAATGATGTTATGTAATAAATGGTGGGCCGAAGAAGCTTACTACAAATCTAAAAGCCTGTAACTTGGATTCTCTGTGCTGAAAAGGGTATACCTGAGGAGCTTACTACAAATCTATAACTTGGACTCTCAGTGCATCCCTCTATTGGTTATGCTGTACAAAGAAAAAAGAAAACACATAGCGTGGAATTGGGGGCTTACCTAGGAACATTTTAACTACTTCCTCAGGACGGTTTACTCGAAAAGAAGAACTTGAGTATACTCGAAGAAAACCCATGATACTGTCCACCATTCCTTGGGTTTTAGATGTTTAACATTTTGGAGTGAGGATTTAAAGGAACACAGTCCCCTCAAACAAAAATAGATAGTGTAATTGACTCTGGTTACTCAATTCATTCTAGAAGCTTAAAATGTTGTAGCTACCACTACTTGGCATGCTGAAAAATGTACCAAGAAAGTATTTCTGATGTATAAGTTAGAAATAATGAAGAAATGGTTATGTGGTTGTAACCTTACCTTCTTACTTTAGGAGTTGTTCCTAGAATTTAGGAGGTTGGTTTCAACTACCTATTTTCCAGTCATGTATTTAATATGTAATATTCATCCATTGTATGCATTGAGTGAACGAGAGAGAGAAAGTCTCCTCCTTGTATGAGTGCAGTCTCCAGGTGATGTACACACATGTGAGCTGCAACTCCTTCTGATTAATTCAAGTTTCATTATTTTTATCTTGGTATCAGAGCTTAGGGTAGAGGTAGCCTTAACTTTTGTTTTTTCTGGGATGTATCATTAGTTGCACATCTGTACATGTAGAGATAGCGAAAAAAAAAAGGCGTCAGATGACTGATCATCTCTGAGCCGAAGGAAGGGTTGGAGCGGAAATTTTTTTTCTCTGGAAGGTGCAGCAATTAGCGCAGGTTTTCAAGAAAAAGTCGCACCATTAGCGCGGGTTTGAGGCTTAAAGTCGCGCCAGAGGAAATCACGATCAAAATAGCGCGGATCCATGGTCGATAAACGCGCCAAAATACCTGCACATCGCAAATTTTTCATTTTCCAGAATTAGCGTGGATTCTGCGTTGATTGGAGCGCCAGCCCTTCCTCTCCGAAAATCTGCAATTTTTTGTTGCAGATCAGCAGAGGCCCGGTGGAGGCACGTGGAGATTTTGCTCGGTGGCAGCAGATTTGATTTTCCCAGTAGTGGCGAATTGAGATCCTTGATCAGCTCGGTGGCAGCAGATCGGATCTGCCCGGTGGTGGCGAAGTGAGATCCTTGATTAGCTCGTCGCTGGTGGCAGCAGATCGGATCTGCCCGGTGGTGGCGAAGTGAGATCCTTGATCAGCTCGGTGTAGCAGACGATTGCCCGGTGGGTGGCGAAGTGAGATCCTTGATCAGCTCGGTGGTAGCAGATCGGATCTGCCCAGTGGTGGCGAAGTGAAGTCCTTGATCTGTTCAGTGGCAGCAGATCGGACTTGCCCGGTGGTGGCAGATTTAAGTGTTCAGTTGGGCGAAAATGAACAACAGTTTGGAATCATACCTCCACGAGTCTGGCAAGCTTGATGGAACGAATTTCTCCAACTGGAAGTTCAAAATGCAAACCTTGTTGGAGAGTGCGAATGCGTGGTCGATCATCTTGGGAAATGAACAGAGAGCCGGAAATACAACCCAAGAACAGGACTAGGATAAGAGAGAAACAAAGGCAAAAGTAATACTGAAGATGTCTATCAAAGACAACATTATCCCTCATATTCGAGACTGCAAGTCGGCTGCGGACATTTGGAATACGATCAAGGGTCTGTACGAGACACAGAACTCAAATCGTGTTCTAGCACTCAAAGGGAAATTGTTTGCATTAAAGATGGGCGAGAATGAATCAGTTGGTGGATTCATGGCCAGAGTTAAGGATCTGAAAGACCAACTGGGAGCCATTGGAGAGAAGGTATCAGATTCAGATCTGGTTACCTTCACACTGAACAGAATGACAGATGAATATCAGACATTCATCTCAGCGTTGTCAGCAAGGGAGAAAGCCCCCTTGTTTGATGAACTGACAGCGATTCTGCTCCAGGAGGAGGAGCGACGACAGAATCTAAAGACTCAGGGCAATGATCTTACTTTGATGGTGAAGAGAAGACAGCACAGAGGAAGGCAGCGCCAGCACCAACAACAGCAACAGCAACCGCAGCAGCAGCAGAAAGGGGCCAACTCCTTTCAAGGGAAATCATCTAGAGGTATGACTGATAGTTATGTTAAGAGATGTTTTTATTGTGGAAAGCCTGGTCACCAGATCAGAGAATGTTACAAGAAGCAAGCCGATGAAAGGAGAAGCAAACAGAAGAAACATCAAGGTTGTTTTGCTGAAGAAGATGAAGATCACAGCGATGATCTTAGGCTATTTACAGTCAACTGTGCACTTTCAGCATCAAGAGGTGATGATGACAATACATGGTATGTCGATTCAGGCGCATCCTCGCACATGACTAGTAAGAAAGAATATTTTGAGTTTCTTGAAGAATCTGCATGTGGATCCAAAATTTATTTGGGTGATGACAGTGGGTATGAGATCAAAGGTTGTGGAGATATTCCTGTGAAATTACCAAGTGGCGATATCAAGCATCTTAAAAATGTTTTATATGTTCCAGGAATCAAAAAGAATTTGATCTCTATCTCTATGATAACAGACCAGGACATGCAGGTACAATTATTCAAGAATGGATGTGTCATTCAGGACAGCAAATTGGAGACAGTTGCAACAGGAGTACGCGTGGGGAATTTGTATAGACTGGATGCAAGGAGCATACCACAACAGGCGATGGTTGCAGCAACATCAACAGCTGAGAATCTCTGGCACCAGAGATTTGGACATATCAATCTACAAGATCTCATCCTGCTTAAAAATAAAGGTATGGTCGATGGACTTCCTACTTTGCATAATATCAAACTAGAATGTGATGGATGTGCATTAGGGAAGATGCATAGAGATGAATTCCCTGTGCATGTCAACAGAAAACAAAGAGACATCCTAGAGCTAGTGCATACAGATATCTGTGGACCTATGCAGACTAAGTCTTTAGGAGGTGCATACTACTTTCTACTGTTTATAGATGATTGCACTAAGTTTTCTTGGGTG
Source organism: Pinus taeda (assembly GCA_000404065.3). Classification (NCBI taxonomy): domain Eukaryota; kingdom Viridiplantae; phylum Streptophyta; class Pinopsida; order Pinales; family Pinaceae; genus Pinus; species Pinus taeda. Next base: position 28,374 of record APFE030316880.1, on the reverse strand, counting down.
TATTTTTTAAGCAACAAGAGTCAAGCTTTCAGATATTTTAAAGAATTTAAAGTGATGATACATAGAGAACCAAATAGCAAAGAAGATAAAAATTCTCCGCTTAGATCAAGGGGGGGAATACAGGTTAAATGAGTTCATGAACTTCTGCAAGCAGCATGGGATTATACAACAGTTTACAGTGCCACACACTCCACAGCAGAATGGAGTAGCAGAGCGCAAGAACAGGAACCTTGTGGAGTGCGTCAGAAGCATGCTTCAAGGTAAGGGCATTTCTAATGGTCTTTGGGAAAAAGCCATTAATACTGCTGTTTATTTAAAGAATAGGAGTCCCACCAAATGTTTAGGCTTCAAAACCCCTTTTGAAGCATTGTTTGGACTCAAACCAGCAGTTGATCATCTGAGAATATTTGGATCTAAAGCTTTTGCTCATGTACCGAAACCAGATAGGAAAAGGCTAGATCCCAAAGCCTTGAAATGCATATTCGTAGGATATGGCACAGAGTATACAGCATACAAATTATATAATCCTGTGACTCATAAAGTGTTTGCAAGCAGAGATGTTATTTTCCATGAACAGATAGAAGATGGAAAGAAAGACTCTAATGATGAAAGCCACATTCCATTCTTGATAGAACTGAACAGTGAAGATGAAGAAGAACAGATGCAGGAGCAGGAGCAGAAACAGAAAGAAGTAGCAGAAGATGGCATAATAAGTGATGATGCAGGCCTGGACAGTACTGAAATAGAAAGAGTTGAGGTGAGTCCTTTACCTAGAAGATCAAGTAGAAAGACTAGACTACCTGCAAAACTTAGAGGCTATGCTTTAATGTCCAAAATTTTGAACATTGTAGAACCCTTAAATTATGAAGAAGCAAGTAGATCAGATGAATGGAGGGTTGCAATGCATGAAGAAATGGAATCCATATATAGAAACCATACTTGGGACTTAGTTGAGCTGCTAGAAGGAAAAACCCCTATAGGTTGTAAGTGGCTGTATAAACCTAAGATAAATGCAGATGGTACTGTAGAAAAATTCAAAGCAAGACTGGTAGAAAAGGGTTATTCACAACAGGAAGGAATTGATTTCGATGACACCTTTGCCCCTGTAGCTAAACTTAATACAATTAGAATGCTAATCTGTTTAGCAACAAAACATAAATGGAAGCTACACCTGTTAGATGTTAAATTTGCATTTTTGAATGGGGAATTAAAAGAAAAAATATATTTAGTACAGCCTCCTGGATTTGTGAAAAAGGGGCAAGAGCATTTAGTGTGTAAACTACATAAGGCACTCTATGGATTGAAACAAGCACCCAGGTCATGGTATGATAAAATTGATTCATTTTTTGTTCAGCATAGTTTCCATAAGAGCCTCAACGATCCAAATTTGTACACCAAGATAAATAAACAAAGGCAAATCATTTTGATTTCTTTGTATGTAGATGACATGATAATAACAGGGAATGCAAATAGTTTAATCAAAGAAATCAAGCAGCAAATGTCACAGGAATTTGAAATGAAAGACCTTGGCGATCTTCATTATTGCCTAGGACTGGAAGTGTGGAAAGATTCTAGTCAAACTTTTCTAACTCAAGGAAAGTATGCCAGAAACCTGTTGGAAAGATTCAGAATGGAACAGTGCAAAATAGCAGCGACACCGTTGCAACATAACCTCAAGTTAAGCAGTGACGATGGCACAAAACAGGTGGATGTCACTTTATATAGACAGCTAGTGGGAAGTCTGATATATCTTATGACAACTAGGCCAGATTTGGCATACTCTGTTAGTGTACTGAGCCAGTTTATGTCTAGACCACTTGACAGTCACTGGAATGCAGCGAAATGTGTGTTGAGGTACCTTAGTGGTACTTGTAATTATGGTATTTTATACACTGACAGTTCTGATGTTACTTTAGCAGGTTATTATGATTCTGATTGGGCAGGTAACCTGGACGATCGTAGATCCATCACAGGTTATGCATTTAGTATCAGATCTGGGGTTATTTCATGGTGTAGCAAAAAGCAAAGCACTGTAGCGTTATCGTCATGTGAAGCAGAGTACCAGGCGTTGTGTCCAGCTACATGCGAAGCCATTTGGTTGAGGAGATTACTTAGTGATGCAGGCGAAGGACAAAAAGCAGCAACCAACATCAAAACAGACAATCAAAGCACAATAAAGCTTGCATACAATCCAGTTTTCCATAAGAATACTAAACATATTGATACTCAGTTTCACTTTGTACGGGAAAAGATACAGTCTAAGGAAATTTGTGTAGATTATTGTAATACCTGTGATAATTTAGCTGACATTTTTACTAAGCCTCTAGGGCGACTAAAGTTTGAGTTACTTAGAGGGATGTTAGGTGTGCACAATAACCCTTTCTTCATTAAGGGGGGGAGTTAGAAATAATGAAGAAATGGTTATGTGGTTGTAACGTTACCTTCTTACTTTAGGAGTTGTTCCTAAAATTTAGGAGGTTGGTTTCAACTAACTATTTTTCAGTCATGTATTTAATATGTAATATTCATCCATTGTATGCATTGAGTGAACGAGAGAGAGAGAGAGTCTCCTCCTTGTATGAGTGCAGTCTCCAGGTCATGTACACACCTGTGAGCTGCAACTCCTTCTGATTAATTCAAGTTTCATTATTTCTATCTGTATATACATAGCAATGCTTACTAGCCTTCAGCTACGGCCAACCATTCTCCAAAACCTCAATAATGCTACTGATTTGCCAATGCGGGAGGTCTCGGCAAATGCAGAAATGGCTGCAGGAAGTGCTTAGTGTTACATTCTTGAATTCGACGACGCGTGTTATTGATAACTTGTCAAAGAAAGAGAGAGAGCACTTCTATACCAACCTGGCGGGGATATTGAAATGACAATTTTTTCTAAACAGAATTCCCAAATAAATATGCCACTTCACTGATTTAGGCAAAATTTCCAAAAAGTCACTGCAAAAAATCCCTTGTCTTAGTATTAGGGTTCGGGTCGGCTTTTTCATGTGGACATGACCACCTTAAAAATGACCAGATTGCATTATCATTCGGCGTGGGCCTGATCATGGAGGCAGTCATTTCTTGAAAGTGTGGTCTTTGAATTATGATGATTTATTCGTTGCTACAGTGATATGAAATTCCCATTTCCTTCCATGTGAATGCACCTCATCTCACATTCTTCCATCAGTCTTTCTCTCATTCATCAAACTTTTTCAGAATCTCTATACCACTCACCCACGAATCGTCTAACAGTTCTTCATTAAAAAATGAACTATTTCCAATGAAAAACAATGATGGATACTGTCATGAAGAAAGTAGCAGAACTGACCAGCGATTGGGAATCGGGATTGCAACGTACGCCAAGCAAGTCACTTTCTTATCACGATCTAACAACACAATTTGAATTAGTAGAGAATACGAACCATTGATATGGTAATTAGCTATCAAGTAATGCACTTTGACAAATAGAGAAAACGTTCCATTAATATAGTAATCAGCAAGATAACTGCTTACATCATGTTATATTCAAACTATATTTGTATTTAATGCAATCTCTGCAACCTAGACAGATTGTGACATTTTACCTATGCCATTTTTAATGCCAAAGCTATCAACTTTCACCCATGTAATTTTTAATGAGAAAGCTCTGATGGATTCTTAGAAAGCTCAACGGATATAGAATCCTATGAGATGTCAGCCAAAAACGTTGAAATAGCATTGAATACTGTAACTTTTTAGACAGGATCTTCTTAGATGTCAGTTAAGAACACTGCAATGTCGCATTAAATCTTCGGTATGGGCTAGTACGTAGTGTAGTTTAAAATTTTGTAACATACATATATTTGGATTTCAAAGTTACAATGTATTTGAACACTGCAATGCCGCATTATATCTTCGGTATGGGCTAGTGACGTTGAAATAGCATTGAATACTGTAACTTTTACATAGGATCTTCTCAGATGTCAGTTAAGAACACTGCAATGTCGCATTAAATCTTCGGTATGGGCTAGTACGTAGTGTAGTTTAAAATTTTGTAACATACATATATTTGGATTTCAAAGTAATTATAACTTAAAAGAGTGTACGTCTAATTTCACGTAACTTTTGCTGTAGATGCTTATATTATATTATATTCAAATTGTTTTATTTATTTGATACAAGTTTCGCAATTTACATAGAACTTTTAATGCCAAAATTATCAATTATATATAAACCCTTCTCTTAGATGTATGCTAAAGACACTACTACATAGAAATGGCATTAAACATTGTACGAGGTAGTATATAACTTAGTCCAACTTTATATATATATATATTGCTAATTCAATTTAAAGATGTATAATTAGTTTCAATATACCATGTTTGATTTGAATGTTTCCTGGAACATTAAGTGATTATGTATGTCTTTCTAAATAATAACTCCACATTGAATGTAAGAATTTCTTTTTGGAAAGGGATAATTTGCGCTTACTTCCTTTTGTCTTGTTAGATAATGGTAGTGATGAAGTTTGTTATGGTTTATTCAAGTTCAAGATTACTTGTTTCTCAGCTTATTCAATGTTGTTAAAATAGTTGTGTATGTCTTTTTCTATTATTTTTTAACATGTCATTTTTTATAGATGTGTAATTGTTGTTAGAAAAACAACAATGTGATGACCACTCATCTTTCAACTATGTAATTTTTAATGAGAAAACTAGGAATATAAGATCCCTTTAGATGTTAGCTAAAAAAATGTAGCATAAAATACTATATGGGGAAGTACATAGCATAATTTAGTTTTTTTGTAATATACACATTTTTGGATTTGAAAGTAATTTGAACTTAAATATGTATACCATTTAAGTATGCATATTCTTAAACAATATGCATATCATATTATATTCAGAATGTATTCCTTATTTAATACAATATTTGCAACTTAGATAGATGTGAACTTTCACCTAATTAATTTTTAGTGTCAATGCTATCAATGACATAGGATCCTCTTAGATGTTAGCTAAAGACCCTACAATACATTTAAGGACCCTACAATATTAAATTAGCATTAAATATTGTATGGGTAGTACATAATGTAGTCTAACTCTTTGTAATATACAACTTAATTTAGAAAATAATTTAAACTAAAAAATGTATACATTTAATCTCATAAAGTTTTTTCTTTAGATATTTTCTCAATCATTGAGTGATTATTGATCATTTTCATTTATTCAAAGTTCAAAATTACTTGCTTATTTGTTTATTCATTGTTGGTAAAAGAGTGGTGCACATCTTGTCCAATTGTTTTCAAACATGCCATTTCTTATCAATGTGTAATTGGTGTTGAAAAACAACAATATGATAGTTAGTCATGCCCAAATTATCATACACTTCATTATTTTCCTAAATTTTGCATTTTTTAGAACTCTTTCTTATTTAGGTAATTTTTTTTATCTATTTCTTAATTTACCTATGTAATGAGTATCAAATTTTTTTATGACATGTGAATTAGATAAATTTTATTAAAAATAAATTTGATGTTATAAGACAATGTATTTGGCACCTTACACATATTTAAAGAAATACATTATATTTAACCCTAGAGAAAACTCCTCATTATTATTCTGGTTTGAAATAATAAATTCCAACTCCATCTCAAGTGGGTTAACTTAGTAAGGCTTTTTTCTCAAAAGCTTAGAAGTCCATAAATAAGAATAGTGTCCCTTGCAATAATGGATACAACCAATATATTTTTTTTATTAAGCTTGGTACGTCCTCATTTTTCTATTAATTTTAATCAGCATTTGAGATTTTTTAGGTGGCTTCAACGTGCCTTGCGGGAAACCAAGTCTGTTGGCCACCTAACAATATGGTAAGTTATCCAAAAACGAAACATTTTTGAGTCTTTATATCCAATCTACATATAATTGTATATCTATATCTATCCCTCTATCTAACTGCCAACTAACATAAATGTAATTACAATTAAAAGTAAATGTTATCTGCATCAAAACCTATTAAACAAGAGACATTGTTTCACTGATCTTCCTCTTTTGTTGAGGCAGAATCAACTAGAGTTGGGTCTGTTGCATTCAACACCGGGAGTTCATGTACTGACAGTGTGCATGGAAAATGATTTTTGATTCATTGGAGGCGCCCATCTTGCTTCTACATCTGAAACCTAAGTTTCTAAAATTTCTTTTTGTAATCCGGGAATGTCTCAACTGTAGTAGCCATATTCAGAGCCATTTGTTCCAGGGCCTTGCCTAGGATTCACTTCATCGACCAATAGAGGAAAAGGGTGTGCTTGAATTGGGTCACTAGGTCACGGGTGTGGTCGAGATCTGACACTAAGACCCGTCAGTCATTGGCTTCGATCTCCATAGAACCTGTCTTCTAATTCAGGTTGGCCTCCCACTTCTCTATCAGCTGTGAGATTTCCTCATCTATGCCTTCATGATAGGCTTCCACTACTCCATTGATAATATTCACCGCTGGTTTGTGACATCTCAGCTCGCCTCGTGGATTTCTAGGTTCCCCTTCCTCTTGCTTACCCTTGTTTTTTCGACCTTTTCCTCTACCGTGTGCGGCTGGGCTATGAGAGCTTGGTGTTACAAGAGCCATCTTGTCGCACCTCCTACAATGTGTCCTGTGGCAGTGGATGCCCTCCGAAGGTGTGAGCCACCAACTTTCAGAATGCCACGGACTCATTCTGAACTACTTACCTGTACAAGGATCAACCATCATACATAAAACCTTAAAGAACTTCTCACCATTCATGTGAGTATCATTACAATTTTAATACGATTTCCAGAAACAACACAAGCCAATTCAAACTTAGGATTGCAATTGCTAGGCATTTGGCCCAATAAATTGCTCCTGGCATGAGTGAAACTCAACGAATTAACCTCCCCATGCTCACGCGAGGTTGTCACAACTACAATGTCCCCTTATACCCAGTTACCCAGTTCTCCCTCAGCCCCATTTCCCTCGGACTTCTAGCACCCACTGTGCAGAGGTTTTGTTCTAACTACCAAGTTCTTTATCGGGTCAACCTCGCTCAGTTGCAGAGTTGAGGCTATTTTTTTACCAATCTAGTTTATCTTTATGCTTACAGGGGCTCGCCCATCTCACTAGCATCAACCTATGCCCAAGGCCATTCAGCCAGAAGCCCAGCGGATCTTATGCACGCAATTCCCCCATCGTGCCTACCCTCCCTATGAACCCTCCTAACTTTCAAGGCTAGGAAGATACCCGAGTGGGATAACCATATGAAAAATAGCAGGGAAATGGTGGCGCCTCGAGGCCAATTTCCAATGTAGACCCCCCTACTCGACGCAAATATAGATAGTGCAGGACCCAGACTCACATAATCCCACTAAATGATGCCCTGCCAGCCCAGACCATAAATCTCGTAATTTTCCATCATTGTGAATAGGGGGATGGTGCATACTACATACCAATTCAACCTTGTAGTGGCTAGCCGAGTGTGTCCCTAATCTGTCCACCCATCATTGGTTCGATCTCCTTGCAAACTCCAAGTATCTACCCACACACAGTCCTTCAACACCTCACAACGATAATGGAGATGAATACACCTCTTGTCATCACCCTGATGCATATTACTTCTCTAGCTGTGCGATGTGACCTTGCCAGCCTTGCCACACATGTCGAAGGTGGTGGGTTGAACTTTCGAGGCCTTCACCATTAAATTCATTGATTGCATGGAGATCCTTCTACGTACCCCGATCAGAGGAATGGATACAACCAACATCAGAGTCCTCATTCTTTGAAGATTAAAATACCCTTACATTTGTATGTATTATTGCTAGTAAAGATATAATGCATGAAACAAGGAAATCTATCAAGAATCTCAAAAACTAAGGGGGTCTCATAAGGTCTCAATCTAAATAAATTTTAACGGTTTGGTGGATCTTTCTCTAAGGTTTTTTGTGATCCCATCCTTGCTTCTAAAGGTTGATTATGGTTTTAAGGTTCTGACAACTAAGATTCAAGATTTAATTTGAAGCATAAAGAGCCATGAAGTCATATGAGCCAAAATCACACTTGGTGATCTCCAATGAGTCAAATAAAAAATAAAATCACAAAAAATCATTGATATTGAATGTTTCAACTAAGCAAAGAATTTTTTAGCAATGATTAATGGAGATTAAAGTTCTTGACAATTTTGTCAAGTTATGAGCAAAATCACTCTCAACTAAAATCACTTAATTGAGAGGTTTCATGACGTCCAAAGATAAAAATTTGCCTGACTAGCCAAAATCACTAAAATTTTACTTTCAGAAGCAAAAGGTATATCAAACATTTTTTTAAGCAAGTTGAGCTAAAAAGAAGGAAATTGTTGGCCTAATAGTCTAACAGTTTAAAGTGATTTAGCCTTTTGTGGTTAATGGGTTACCTCCAAGAAAAAAACAATCAACTTAGTGTTGCTTACTTTTGTCTCTTAGCAACTAGCCTCTTTAGCCTCATTACTTAGTGATTGGTCTCCCATTGAGCCAATGACCCGCTCAATAGCTCAATACACCTTTTCATTGGCAATTTACTCCTTAGCATTTTCTTTAATGATTTGATGCCTCATTGGAGTTTCTTACTACCTAATAGATGAAATGATACATCCATTTAATTCCCAACATTATTATTCATCCCTATCTCTTGATTTTTCTCATCTATAAATTTTTCCTCTTTAACTTCTACTTCTTCCCACCCTATTTTGTTGTGTTTTGAATGTATGTAAATAACCACAACCATGGAAGACATCCAACCAATGATTTACCCATTTACTAAGCATTACACATATCCCCAAAGTTACACTAGTGTTTCACCTCTTGAAAGTAGTTTGTAGAGTTTGTAATAACATTTATAAAAGTTTAATGGCAATTTTGTAAAACTAAGGAAAAAAATTCTTTTAACGACTACATACTCAGCCATAAAGTCAAAATGTTGTGCTTTTAAAACCCTTAGATGCTTATTTTTCATTTCATTTAATATCCATGGTTTCAAACGGAAGAAACTAATAACCTATTAAAAAGATAATCTAAATATAAAATAAATGGGTTTTGTGTTTTGGATCCATGGATAATATTGTAATGAAAATGAATAAACCTTGTTTTCTTTAAACCAGATAAAAAAGGGTTTTCTTTACCTGTAAATTTAAAAGCATTATTCTATTTGAATTTTTACAGCATTATTCTATTTGAATTTTTATCTCATAAATAAATAAATTGCCTTAGTGAAATTGTTTTATACTCCTAAGATTTAGTACATGGATGATTTGCATTCCAAAAAAATGACTTCCTTGCAAGCCTTGCAATTGCAATTCTTTTAAGTTATTATTCCTTACATCTAATATATTGATGTCATATTTCATATTTATCTAAGTTATTAGTGCTTACATCTAATATATTGATTTCATATTTCATATTTGTTAATGATACGGACATAATTAATATTGATTTTGGCTTTAATACATTAGAATAAGAAAAACTGGTTTATTCACATCCGAGGGCATTAGACTTCATATCACTGTTGCAGCGTCTACAACAATAGAGCTCAAAGACGCATACTGCGGAATATGAATAATTCCCACCGTGTGTCGATAACTTTGGAGATTAAATCACTTTTGTCGCAGTCCGAGTCTTATACTATTCTATCACAATAATTAATGGAGAGTATCTGATTCAAAGGTCAGCTCGGCTCCGGGATATGTCGGTGTGGAATATTGACCGAGTTGGATCATGAACATTCATCCAGCTATACCTTATACATTTCCCTCTCCCACCGGCATTCTGAGTATGTTGCCAGAATACGAGTTGCCCCTCATCCAGCTATACCTTATAGATTTCCCTCTCCCACCGGCATTCTGAGTATGTTGCCAGAATACGAGTTGCCACAACGCTTTTCCTGTAATACCCTTTTTACTCAATTGGTAGTAGTGAAACCCCCACTTTTGGTTGCATTACATGAACGTAAAATGCTGATCACTGTTTAGCAAGCATGTAAAAATCCCAGATGAGTAGCATCCAATCTATTTCCAACGAAAAACAATTAGCAGTTCTTGCAGCTATTTCTGCAATTCTCGGGATTTATCTTCCCCATTGGCAATGTAGTGGCATTTCTAGCATTTCTGCAATGTAATGGATTTATCTTCCCCATTGGTTTTTAAGAATTTTCTGTTGCTGTAGGTATGGCTGAAGGCTAGTCAGCATTGCTATCAACATAAAGGAGAAATACTTCCTTGACACATTCTTTTGCATATGCAAACAGGGTGCAGAATCGCACTACCGTGTTATCTACCATTTTTGAGAGTCTAGGATGAAACTGAGTAAGAGGCTTCCTTTAGGTTAAAAAAAGGTAAAAATCTCTCGAATTTTAATTGGGTAAGATTGCAATATTTTAAGCATTTAGATTGAAACACAACTGTCAATTTTTGAACAAAATTAAGTCAAAAAAGAAATTACCAACAAACTAAAATATTAAAAAAATTAAACCACTGCTAAACAAAAACAGTTAAAACGGTCAAAAATAAATGACTTATTTCAAACATAAAAGAAAAAAAAAGTTGAATTGCTGTTCAAAATAAATAGCCATTTCCAATTGTCGAAAACTGTTCACTGAGGCCAGAGGCTCATTGAGTTAGAGTTACTTTTGGAGCCTATGCTTTAGTTAATTTGACTTTTTAAAATAAAAATAAATTATGTTATAAATAGAAAAATCATATAAGGCTTAACCGAGGATGGCATAAGGACACAAGGGCCTGGTTAAACTATTGGGAGATCAATGATAATGATGCTTTGCAAAACATAAATAACATTAAAGATATTGTTACTTCTAAGTTCAAAGAAAAATTGTGGTGTGAGAAAGATTTAGCCTCTAAAAGAAAATTAAGTTATTATAAGAAAGTCATCAACCCCACCCTTAAAGATCAAAAATATATCTCTATTTTAACTAGCTCAAAGAAGAAAATTAATATAGCAAAGATTAGAACGAATTCTCATGAGCTCCATAGTGAAATTGGCTGTTGGGCAGTTCCTAAAATGCCATGAATGGAAAGAATCTGCCATATTTGTGAGAATAGGAGCATCGAGGATGAAAACCACTTCCTCTTAGAGTGCCCTGCATACAACCATATTAGATCTCAATTTCACAACCTTTGTTACAATACTGACTTTCCTAGCCTTTTACAATGCCAAAATTATAGTGAACTCGGGAAGCTTCTCTCCAAGCTTTTTGAGCATAGGAATAAAATCTTAAATCAAAATAAATAATTTATCTTTTTAGGTCCGATAGATCATTATTTGGTCTCAGCAAACGTTAACCA
>APFE030316880.1:0-17040 GCA_000404065.3 Pinus taeda | reverse complement strand
AATTATTAATGAAAAAATCTATTTTTTCAATTTACAAAAATTCCACTAAAAATATGATCAAATTCCATGTATCACCAAACACGATAAAAAAATCATATATAATAAAAAAATAACTAAACTGTCATCTCTGATTTTAATGATCCAACACTTTTGCAACATGCTGTTTTAATTTACAACCTTCTTTAAAAAACATCAATTTCCAATCCTATTTGTTAAAATAAAAGACTGCAACATCTACCTTTATTAGCATAGCTATTTTCAATGCAATGATGCTGGGAAAGAGATTGCGGGTTGTGTTTTTCTGAAATGGGTAGAACCACTAATATAAATTTAGCTTAATTTGTGTGAGGTTTAATTATTATTGATTTATACATCATAGAGTTAAATTTTATGGCAAGGTTTGAAAATGAGATTTATTTTTATGAATTTAATTGTTATAAAGAATTTTTAAATTTATTAGAGCTTCACACAATAATTTTATGGGAGGGTTTGAAAATGAGATTTATTTTTATGAATTTAATTGTTCAAAAAAATTTAAATTTATTAGAACTTCACACAATCTTGATTAATAAGCAGATAGTTATTCTGTCTGTCTGATATTAAGAGGGGTTGAAGACCTGGGCACTTTTGATAAAATATGATATCAAAAAAAATTGATAAAATAAGATATCCCAAAAGAATAGTAAAATAATTTTTGGGTCTCTGTTTTCAATGAGTTTTTATATTTTTGCTTTCAATGAAACAAACTGTCCAACTTTTGTGCAGTTCAACTGGACGTTTAGTAACCCCTTCGCTTTTCTTTTTCCATTTCACAGAAATTCGACACGAAAAAAAGGTCATTCCAAATTAAATTATTGTAATCCACTGGTACTTTTCATGTATCCAAACTTCTACATTATTGATGATGGACAAATTATCTCAACCAGTAATAAACATATATCAATAATATTCTTTACAAATTTCTTCTTATTTTATTTTTTTAATGATTAATTATCTTTTTATTTTATTGGATATCTTAACCCTATCATTTCCAAGTTCTGATGTTTTTGATAATGAGTGGAGTGTCACCCAAAACCTCAAAGAAGCTAAATGAGCAAACATAATATTTTTTTGAAAATTCATTTTACACAACTATTTAGACTGCAAAAGCCTTTTGTCTGATTTTTGGCTGCTCGTATTTCTTTTGGTTCTGTAATCCACCAGCATTGTTCATCTCCCTCAACTTTTATCCAATATTGACAATGAAAAAATTAGTGTTAACTACTTATATTTTCTTTTAAAAAAAATTAACTTATTCTTAATAATTAATTCATTTTTTAATAGCTTGTTTCTTCTTTTAGCAATATGGATTCACTACATCTCACAACTTTGATGCCCAAAATAAATTCATAAACCTAATTTTTTTCGACAATTTCATGTTACAATAATACTCACAAAAAAAATGGATAACTTACTGGGATGTGAATTTTTTTGAAAACGACCTAGATTGTGAACGCCTATTATCTGATTTTGAGCAGCTCTTATTTTTTTTTGGTTCTGCAATCGATGAAAGTTTAAAACAAAATTATTACTCTAAACTTGTGCAAACAATGAATCTGCATATTTTTTTTCTGTACATTATACTTATTTTTAACACCACTGCACAGGCAGGCTGTCCATATTTTTTTAAATTTCAAATAGACCTTTTACACCATACGAGTTGAGGTAACAATAAAAGAGTCAGCCCTGGTGGGCCAATGAGTTATTGAAGTTATCTCAAGTTGATCTGACATCAATAATAGTTGAGCAGAGATGCTCTACATTGTATTAAGATTGTAACTTAATATTTGGCAATTGCAGCAGTTAGTGCCAGGGCTCGAGGGTAGTGGGCAGCCTTTCTAGTGGGTTTTCCGGTTGGACATTGAAGATGCGAAGCCTGCAGTTCTACCGAATGGCTTTGAAGAACGAACCAAAGGTCGTGCACTGCTCGTAAAGTGGGCACCTCAGCTTAAAGTCCTTGCCCACACCTGTCGGACTATTCCTCACTCATGCCGGATGGAACGCAACTTTGGAAAGCATAAGGACTGTGGACGTGCATGTGCGCAGTAGTCGAACTGTAGACCTGAGGCGGAATCGAAGCCCGAGATTTTCATGAGTCACTAGGCAGCTTTTCCATTGTCGGGCCCATGCGGACGTAATGTCTGTCCACGTCCGCTGTAAGTAAAGAGTCACTACTTTAATCATTGTTGCAGTGCATGTGGTAGCCAGCCGTCATACTTTTGTAAGCATGGTTAAAATATTCAAAATGATCCTCAAAATTTTCAAAGATAAAATTAACATTATACTTAAAGTAATCTGAAGACTTAAGTTATACACTTGTTTACAATATCCTCCTCTCAAATAAATTTATAATAATCCTTAACTTTAACTCTTCTTATGAAAACTACTATCGCTAATCATCAATTACTGTTCATTCACCTAAAATAGCAAATGAATTTAATTGATAGCGGTAATGTATGTTATTTTTTCAATTTTGTAATTTATAAACATTTGAATTTATTAATTTAAGCGTATACCAATTTCTTTCTTAAAAAAATCTCCAAAAAAATAATATAATTCTTATGCTTGGTTTACAGCAGTCATAACTTTAGTACCAGTTTGGGTGAGATTGCCAAGTCTACCTTTGTATCTCTCGAATTTCTCCTCGCTAAAAGCCACTGGAAATGCAATTGGGGAATTTTACTGTAGGTGCCCAGAAACAGAGAAATATGGCAGAACCACCTATGCACGCATATGTGTGGAAATGGACTTCAGCGCCAAATTCCCAGCTCAAATAAACCTAACAAGTAAAGACTATGTGTGGAACCAAAAACTCGATTATCAAAGTGTCCTCTTCAGAGGTCAATCCTCCTTTGAGACATGCCATTTAGCCAAAAATTGCCCAAAAGCCTCCCAGAAAAATTCTGTTAGAAAAAACCACCATAGATCTACATGGTGGGAAGAAGCACAAAAAGAACACTACACTGTCATCAAAAAAGAATACTCTAGAGAAAATTTTGAATCACAAGAAATCGGGCAAGAAAGAAATAACTCTCAAGTTAAGCAGGAAGAAAGCTCTGCCCAACAAATCAACAGTTATGAGGATTTGAATACCGCACAAAATAAATCTTCATTTAACAGCAAAGCAGATCTCCTAGACCAAACTTCTTCTCCGACTATCTTCAAAAGGACGAACACAATAGATCGCAAAGCTAAGACACCAATGTCCCAAGAACCAGAAGAGATGAAGGAGATGTAAGATAAAGGAAGTTGGAAGACCGTAGAGAAAAAAAAGAAAGCTACAGCACCAATCTCGCCAAGAAAGACGAGCAGCCAAATAATTAAAAACTAAGAAAATTATAGGTCTGATAGACCAATTTGGTCTTAGTGGACATTAACCACCATCATCATCATCATCATCATGATAAAATTTTATGTGTCCTTAAATGGCAACCATCATGTAAATTTATAACATAAAAAAATTGAAAAAGAAAATTAACATTAGAAAAGATGGTATAATTCTCATACTTAGTGTATTATATATATATAACAATTTTTTATATAAATTTATAACATACAAAATTTGAAATAAATATCATTTATGTGTTGACATTAAAACTATTAGTGCCTTATTAAATGATTATATCAATATAATTTAGTACTTGTATATTTTTTTGTTGGTTTGTAATCATTGTATTAATTGAATGAGATCTGTTCCTTCCAAATCGAAAGGGAAATGTATGGAAAAAGAGAATTTCAATTCACCATATTGTAACTTTCATGGATACTTAAGACAACTTGCTTTCTATCTTTAAGTAATTGAGACTGTAATGTGTGTGCAGGTTCGATGAAAGTCACTGAGTTTGATGAGCCATTGGTCACAAGATCAGTAGAAAGCTTAGGGATTTGCTCATGTGGAGGTGTCAAGGTAAACAATAAAAAGGGAATTCAAAGTAAACAATGAGGATGAATTCAATATGTGATTCGAAAGATGTATGGAACTTTAAATATATCAATGTAGCTTAAAGCAACAATACTTTCTCTATGTATGCATCTCTATCAATAAAAGTGCAAAATGCAATCAATATATGACCAATTTTGGGAAACAAAAGCATACAACATGGAAGATATTAGGCCTGACTACTGACTTTGTCCATTGTTATCATAGCTGCCAGACATAAAAATATTTATTTATTTATTCGATGTTATTAGATAATTTCTCCTTGGCTCACTATTTTAGCATTGGTGTGATTAGAAGCAAGATAGGAAGAATGAACTAAAAAGCATCCTTATGGGATCCAAACCCCCAAATTGCAAGAACAAATTCTTGGGTTGCACACCTTGTACAACTTCACAAACAATTCCTCCACATCCTCAAGATCCAGAGTCATGATGGAGAGTTCTATTGCAACAAGAAGAAAATGATGTCTTCGCTGCTGGAGATATCATGTTATTGGAGCTCCTTAAATCATCATATGATGGTTGCCAAACTTTTTATTTGAAAATAATACATTAATTTAGGTTATCCTCAATATGGGGAAAACCCATGTGAATTTGTGTGCCTATTACAATTACTTCACTAAATAAAACTACCAATGCTAAGTAGTAATTGTGAGTAAAGAAATAATTCAAATAACCACATCCAATTGGTAAGAAATACAAATAAAACAACATAGAAAAAATAAGCGAAACTTGGCTCTTCTTCTTGAAATGAAGAATTTTCTCACCAACATCACATACAACCCCGTAGTGCAAGTCCCCCAAAAGATTGGAAACTTCTCATATGGTTGTTTATTTGTTTTAACATACCTCATTTTAAACTATAAACTATAGATCCCTATTTGATCTACCATGCATGAATTCACATAGATGTTAGTTATAAGCCTAAAATCACACTGATTATTGCAGAGAGTAATCACAAAAAGCTATTTCTGCGTGGTGGTTCATGCAATGTCCACCAAGGAAAGTATTTTCTATAAATTTTAACATCTGGATAAGTACAACTCTGTTAGAATTAGCCATCATATAGGTATCCAAACCATTAGTGTGAATCATTATTTATTTCCCATAATTTGAAATCTATCACGCTACTTTATTATACATACTTGTATAGCTAAGCTTGACTTGTAATGATGGGGAAATCTTGTGATTTTCTTCTTGCAAACAATCCATAGATATTTCATTATTAAATTATTAAAACTTTCCACAAAATCTATATTGAGATTGTCCATTCAAATTTAAAATAAATCATGTGTATTGAAATGATGAAACACTCAATTAAATAGTCTATTAATTAACTCTACAGATGATAATTTTAGTAATGAACCTATCTTGAAATTATAATCCATGATATAACTCAATTCTGCAAAATCTAAATTTCAAAGTTTTTCTCACAAAAATGCTGATAAATAAATAAAATTACATAAAATTTTGACTACATTCTTTTATGCTACTCTTTCCTACGCACCTACCTTATGGTGTTCCCATTCCAACATATAGTGCAATTTCTAGCAAACAATCATATCATATTACTCCACCCGATCGGGATGAACAAGGTGGCAATTCGGGCAATTAATGTTCGATGGTGCGACATGCAGGTAAGAACAGGCGGGGTTCAGGGAATGATTACCATGGGCAAATGGATCGGTGAGAAGGATCTCCTCTCAAGGCGAAGGGACGGCAGGGTACAGACGGAGGTCGGTAGATCTGCCAGTATTCCAGAGACGAGATAGGGTAATGATAGCATGGGAGAATGGGACAACAGTGCCGTAAGAGAGGTAAGCTATAAGCGAAGAAGGAGGGGAGGCATAAGGGAGAAAGGATGGCGAAGAGGAACGAAGGAAATTGCATGCAGACAAATGGGAGAGGGTGAAGACAACCTGCTGTATACAGTTGGGAGAGAGGGAGAATTCAGGAGCCGAACTGAAAGAGTAGGGATGCGGGGAAGGAAACAAAGACGCAAGGAAAGAATGGCGGCAAAAGGCAGTATGGCGGCAGACAGATGGATGAGGAGCAGGGTAGGAGAAGGGAACCAGGGACGAGGGAACCAGGATGTGAAGGGTAAAGCAATAATGGAAGGGGATACAGAACAGTATTACATACCAGTGTATGATGATTCAAAGAGCGGGAGCGAAGATGTCGAAGCGGAAAACGAGAAGGACGAACATGGGATTGGAAAACGCGGACGGAATGGGAGAAACGTAGGGAGTAGGACCATGAAAAGAGGAAGAGAGGAAGCCGGAGGAAGTCAGGAATGGGAAGCTGAGGAAGAGAGCGGAAGACGAATTAGAGGGCAAGGTCGACGAGGCAGGGGAGGACAAAGGAAACGGGGAGTAGCAGAGGGAAGAAGGAGACGAGGACGATGCTGCCGAGAAGGCACAGTGGAAGACGGGGAGACCAGCGCTGAAGGGGCAAGTAGGAAGGGAAGGACAACTATTGGGAAAAGAGTTCAGGCAGCTGAGAGAGCCTACTGTGAGAAGACAAACCCGAAAATCAGAAGGATAATTGAGCATTGGGAGGAAGAGGCAATACAGGCCCGGTCTGAGGAGGAAATGGAGGATTTGGTGTATCTTCTGCTGGATCCAGGACATACCCGTGGTCGAATGACATTATATAAACAATCTCTGCAGTTATATTGGGTAATGAAGAGGCTTATGGCCAAGGCTATGGAGTAGATAGCCTTGGAAATGGCAGAATTATCACAGGGGATCCTAAACCTGAAAAAGGAGCTAAAGAACATCCTAATCACCCTACTCATGCAAGATAAGAGGCTGGAAGATATTCAGCAACAGCTAGAGGCGAGTGGCTTGGTAATTAAGAAGGAGAAGGAGCAGCAAGAAGATGCAGGGAACCAGTGAAAAAAGGCATGTTTCTTGAAGTTTTTAAAAAAAGTGTAGTTCTTAGTTTTCATTAGCTATGTGTAGGATCTCTATTAATTTTTATTTGCAGTCATATGACAATAGTAACAGATATAAGGCTGATGTATACAAAGCTTGGAAAGATAGACTGAAAACTTTCTATTTTTGGTTAGCTGTCAAAAACTACAGGTGGTCGAGAAACCCGGTTTCCCCTCGGGGCGGGTTGAGATCACCTTAAGATTGTAGTGGTTTCAATTTTGTTAATAGAAAACGGTAACTCCTCAGCTTACAAAAAAAAAATAAAAAAAAATTATATCATATTACTCAAATTTGTATTTAGTACAAAGTTTATAATCTAGATCATATTATATTCAAACTGCATTCTTTATTTAGTACAATTTTTTCAATTTAAATAGGTGTGAGCTTTCATCTATGTAATTTTTAATATGAAGGACACAAGATCCTCTTAGATGTTAGCTAAAGACCTTGAGATGTAGTATTAGCATTAAACATTGTATAAGTAGTATATAGGTTAGTCTAATTCCTTTCAATATACACATTGTTAAATTTGAAAATAATTTAAACTCAAGAATATATGCCTAATGTCATATAATGTACACATTGTTAAATTTGAAAATAATTTAAACTCAAGAATATATGCCTAATGTCATATAATGTTCTTTTTAAAATTTGTTCTTTTTAGATGTTTGTTGGATCATAAGGTGATTATTAATCATCCTCCTAAATATCAGCCCCTCATTGCACATAAGAAATGCATTTTCGAAAGGTAGAACTTTTTCTTGCTTCTTGTTACATAAGGGAAGTGTTCTTTTTAGATTTTTGTTGGATCATTAGGTAATTATTAAGCATCCTCCTAAATATTAGCCCCTCATTGTACGTAAGAAATGCATTTTCAAAAGGTAGAACTTTTTCTTGCTTCTTGTTACATAAGGGTAGTGGTGATGTTGCTCATGGTTTATTCAAGTTCAATGTTGCTTTCTTTTTAGTTTGTTCAATGTTTGTTGCAAAATTTCCTGGATGTGTAATTGGTGTTGTAAAAACAACATTATGATGGTAGATTGCCTTTCAACAATGTAAATTTTAGTGAGAAATATATCAAGGATATAGGATCCTCTTAGATGTCAACCAAGGACCATACAATGTAGCATTAAATATTGTATGGGGTAGAACATGGGAGAGTTTAAAGTTTTCTAATATATACATTTTTGGATTTGAAAGTAATTTGAAATTAAAGTGGTATTCCTAATTTCACACAATATTGCTCTAGATATTTATATTATAATTAAATTGTATTCTTTATTTAATACAATCTTTGCAATATAGATAGATGTGATCTTTCATCTATGTAATTTGTAATTCTAAATCTATCAAGGACATAAGATCCTATTAGATGTCAACTAAGAACCCTACAATGTTGCATTAAATATTGTATAGGGATTCTAAATATATCAAGGACATAGGATCCTATTAGATGTCAACTAAGAACCCTACAATGTAGCATTAAATATGGTATAGGGTAATGTATAATGTAGTCTAAATCTTGTCTTTGTAATATACACATTGTTAAATTTGAAAATTATTTTAACTCAAAAATTTATTCCTAATCTCATATAATGTTTACTTTAGGTTTTTGTTTGATCATTATGTTATTATTGATCATCCTCCTAAATAAAAGCCCCACATTACATTTAAGAATTGGTTTTCATAAGAGAGAATGTGCTCTTACTTTCTTGTTATATTGTTGCATAAGAGTAGTGGTGATGTTGCTCATGGTTTATTCAAGTTCAATATTACTTGCTTCAATGTTGTTAAAAATAGTTATGCGTGTATTTTCCAACTATTTTTCAAAATTCCATTTCCTATGGATGTGTCATTGGCATTGAAAAACAAAATGTGATTTTGAGTACTCTCCAAATTATTTTAAGTTTAATGATTTTGCTGAATTTTATATTTTTCCTTAAACTCCCTCTTGCTTTTGAATATGTTTCATTGATCTATTTCTTAGTTTACCAATGTAAATAGTACTAAAATGTATGTAATAAGTGTTGAGAAAAAATAATATGATGCCCTATCTAAATATTATGAACTTCGTGATTCCTATGTGATCTCATCCATGCTTTAAATTGTTGATGATGATTTTGAGGTTCTAACAACTAAGATTCAAGGTCTAACTTGAAGCACAAAGAGTTGTGAAGTCAAATGAGCCCAAATCGCTCTCGATGATAGCCAACAATTCAAATAAGCAATAAAATCACTAAACATCATTGATATTGAATATTTCAACAAAGTAAATATGTTTTTAGGAACCATTAATGGAGATTAAAGTGCTTAGATTAGTTTGGAAATTTGGTTTAATTAACAAGAAAAAATTGACAACTTATGAGAAAAATCACTTGCTTGGGAGGTTTTATGGCTTCTAAAGCCAAAAAGAATTCCCCGTAAGCCACGGTCACTCTCTATAGCTATGAGTTAGTGATTTCCCCCTTGGTTATAAAATCTCACTTGTGCAAGAAAAGAGGTACATCACACCTTTATTTTATTTTTTAAATTAAACTAAGAAAATGGAAATGGTTGGCCCACTATGCTAGTAATTTGGTCACTTGGCCTTATGTGGTTAACGATTTACCTCCAAGAAAAAAAACACTCAACATAGTGTTTCCTACTTTTATCTCTTAGAAACTAGTCTCCTTAGCTTGTTTACTTAGTTATTGGTATCCCATTGAGACAACAACCCACTTAATAGTTCAATACACCTTCTTCATTGGCAATTTAATTAGCATTTTTCTTCAATGATTTGATGTGTTATTGGAGTTTCCTATTACATGTGAGATGAATTGTTGTATCTATTTAATTCCTAGCATTATCATTCATCCTTCATCTTTTGATTCTTCTCATTCATAATTTTTTCCCTTTCATATCTACTTGTTCTCACCATATTTTTTTGTGTTTTGGAGGTATGTACATATCCACAACCATGGAAAGAATCTAACAACTGATTTACCCAATTCCAAAGTGATGGCCTCCTGCCACGGTATGAATCCCAATGAACAAGACGTATTAGCTGGCGACTTAAAAGTAGAATTTAATGACACTGTACGTGCCTTGATCTCCGGTTTAGGGTTTAGGAAACTTGTTTTACCGGTCCTCACCTATACTAACCGGTCATTACTAATCAAAAGGGCATTGATAACCCAAATGATAATCATTTCTCCCTTCCGGTTCGCGGGTCACTCCGCCAAGCTCTCAGCTGCTCTGTGAAGAAAGAAAACATGTTTTCTCTGCGACTGTGCTAATGTCTTCTCCGCGATTAACTCCGCCTCCAAAGGATTTTGAAGGTAAGTTCCTTCGGCCTGCAAGGTTTCAGTCACACTGTTTGCGATGGTTTGCCACTGTAAGTGTGGGTTTCTTGTTTGTTCTCCGTCTCGGTACTGGTATTAGTTTATGACTTGATTTGTTTTGGTGTCTGACAGGTCCGTTGTTCTCCCAGCTTCGTTTCACCTTTGATAACCAGGTAATGGCATCGGCTCCATGCTATATTATCTTCGCCCTTTTCTATCTGGCTCTGACCGTCTCGGCCACTGTCTTCAGGTTACTATTTTTGGTTTGTTTGGTCTTCTCCTCGTCGCCCGGTTCCCTGGTAAACCCTAACGCTCTTCCTTCGTTCTGATATTGTTACTGTTTCAACACAACTATTTGCATTTGCAGGGTTTAATCTCTGTCGTTTGTTGTTGCAGGTGAACTCTGGTCTGGTTGTCAAACTCGTGGCGCTGCTACCCGCATTGTTCCCACGCTTCTCCGGGTAGTGACTTAATATACTCCTGTAGCTTTGTAATTGTGGTCTATGTCGTTTGTTTAGGCTTCCTTTATGGCAATAGGATACGATCTCGGTCTACAATCTTTTGAAGTTCTGTTGTAGTCGTGGCTTCGACTTTCTCCCTGTAAAAGTTTATTCAAACGGTGGTTGTGGCTTCAAACCCTCGTGGGTTTTTCTGGATTTCGGCTCTGTGGATGTAATCCGGTCTTGTTCCTGTTTTTAATGATAGTCGTGGGTCTCGAACCCTTACTCTGTTCGACTATTTTGTTCACAACTTTGAACCGAGGGTTTTGACCAAACCCTGGTCTACTCCTCCTTAAACTGTTATGAATGTAATGTATTCGGCCTTTGTCGGTTAATAATTGATATATTTGCAGTTTTGTCCTATTGAACGTTCGGTGAATACCGAAACTCACTTTGCATGCATTTTGTGATACATTTGTTTGACTGTAATCTGATTCTAGTTTGTTTACTCAGGTCATGTGGTTACATAAATTTATTGCTATTCGATGGCTATCTGTCTTTTACACATATCCAATGAAAAAAAGAAGGAGGTCTCTGGTTCTTATTACGACCTGTTATTTGTCTGTAGCTGTTCTTTACATTATCATACGTAAAAGAAAGAATGTCTTTATTCTCTGTTATAATACGCTATCTGAATGTAGGATTATCGCTTTTGAAATACATGGTTTCCGTTCGCATGTACAGGCTTCTCTGCCTTTCTGGTATTTGTAATTTTTTTTCTTGCCCGAGTTTGCTTCTGCCGCGCCTTTCTCTGGGTGTACACTTGTGTGTACAGTCGAGTCTGTGCATTGGTGAACGGTGCTGTGGTGTTTGCGCCCGCTCCACTCACAATCAATCTGTCTTCTGTTTTAATGGGATTTACAATACACAGGAATAATATACTGGGATTTACAATACACAGGAATAATACACTGTAGAATAGTATTTGTCACAGTGATGAAATAAAAACAATCGGTAATGAATCTTGGCTTCTGGAAAATGACTGTATGTTTCTATTGCTTGTTCTTCAAACTGAGAGAGGAAGCTTTACAATATTTTTTTCGTTCTTTTAACTCAGAGAGTCAAACTGTTCCTGTTCGGTTGGAACCAACCCAACAGATTGACAACTGTTTTCTAATAACTGTTTTAAACTAATACAATGCCTCTTTGAAATAAAAATCAAACTAATCCAGCAAGTTAATGTTCATGTTTCTAACTCCTAAGTAAAACAAGATAAATGCATGGTTAATAAAAGTAAATAGAAACAGTAAATAAAATAACCGACAAGGTGTCCAAATTCTGCCTGAGACTGCCAGCCTCATTCTGCCTCCTCAGAGCTGGATGCTCCTGCATCACAAAGCATTGCACATATGCCTAAAGGCTAGAGTAGTGTTTCCCATCTTGATATTGATTTGTAAAGTTTTGTATTGTCAGAGCAACATTTGAAAGGGTTTAATGGCAACTTCATCACTAAACTCTTTTGGGAACTAAATTCTCAACAATAGATCCAAAATGTTGTGCTTTTGAAGTTTAGAGTTGACTGATTTTCATTTAAATCGATATCCAATTTTTCGAATATCAAAGAATTGATCAATTATGAAAAAACAAACTACACATAAAAATATACTTTTTGGATCCATTGTCAATATTAAAGTAAAATTTAATAAGTCTTGATGCCTTCAAACTATACCACACAAAATTTTCCTCAACAATAGAGCCAAAATGTTGTGCTTTTGAAGCCTAGAGTTGACGGTTTTTCATTTAAATTGATATCCATTTTTCAAATATTAAATAATTGATAAATTATGAAAAAAATACACATAAAATAGATATTTTTTGGATCCATGGGAAATATCATAGTGAAAATGAATAAGTCTTGATGTCTTCAAACTAGACCAGAGAGAGTTTTCCTGGTCACTAAGTTTAAAGGCATTATTCTCTTGAAAAACTTTATTTTCATCTAATCTTTTATCTCATAAATTAATAGCTTTCTTTCATGAAATTTGTTTATAGTCATAAGATTTAGTCCATGAATTAATTGGTTTCCAAATCAATCCCTTATTTTCCAGGATTGCAATTCTTTTTGTTAGAAATTAAATAATAAAGCAATGAAATGAAAATATTGGAAACACAGAAAAACATAAAACAAGAGAGCCACATATATACATAGTTCACCTAATATGGGCTACATCCACAAAGAAACAATCATCGCTTCCTTTTATATTATACAATAAACTGAAGAGGTACAAATTGCAATACATATGTGGTAACTTCCTCTTAGCTCTAACACAATTTCCTCTCTTTTTCTGACACAGAAGAATACATAGCCATAATACAATTTCTTCAAAAAATACGGGTTTCCTTCTAGTGGAAAAAAAAAATTAATTAACATGACTTCTATGATCCTTTTCGCCTAATAAATAGTCTTGATTGACTACAAAATTACAATATTTTACAAGGAAAATTTCTCAAAATATTTTCTTTCGGGGGCGCTTCCCAAAACCCCTACCACGAAGGTGGAAACAATAGTGGGGGGCAACCTCCACACCCTCTCCCTATCAAAGCCTGGGATCCAAATATAAATAAAACAAGACCTCTGAATCATGAAGATAATTAAATTCCACACCCAACACTTCTTAGTTATTATTCCTTACATATAATATATTAATCACATATAAAATGTTTAAAAAAATATATAGAAAAAACAAAAAACAATTTTAACATAATACAATAAATAAATAAAAATAAAAATTTAGCTCAATATAAAATTTGAATCTCCATCTCTCTCACAAATATAATATATATATATATATATATATATATATATAATGCATAAACCAATCAGTTCATAGGGTGTCATTTTCTTCATTTGTATTCAATTTTTTGTCAGCTTAACTTGTATTTGCATCCTCTCTGTGTAAACAATTCAAGACTTATCCCGATTGTTCGTTAGGACTATATTTTCACTCTTTTTCCATTCATCATTCTTTATTAAAAAATCCTAGTAAATGAGGTTCATATAGCCACTCATTTGTTTCTTCGTTGTTAATTAAAATATCGTTGTTAATTAAAATATAATTTAAAATCGAATTGTATATATTATGACGAATGTACCATAATTGTTTTGAAAGATTACTTTCAATTGAATTTCATTGAAGTTACAGAGCAAGAGGGTAGATAAGGAATTCACAAAAATATTGGCGATTGAAAATTTGATTATCATGTTTGAATACTCTTATTGGGTTGTAAGACAACATGGGCAACAAACTTTCATTTAAATAATTCCCATGCTTCACTCTCTTCACTCCTCCTAAATGGATGCCAGAAATTTGTGAAATTAAAAGTATTGAATAACATTCATGTGAACGTGAAGTGTGGCGGCACATTGCACTTCATTAATACATCACTGAAGCTATTATTTGAGTAACCTAAATTTGAAATTTTCTATTTTTAGTTAGTTTATGGGATGACACTTAGTATGATATGTGACAATGAGCAGGAATAGTGAGTAGGAATTGGGCTATGGGATGCCTATTTTCTCTCTACTTTTGTGTATTTTTTATTTCGAAGGTTTAATATTAAAATATTTATTATACATGTGAGTTATCTATGAGGGTTAAAATTTATTGTAATTTATTATTTTTTTTTATAGTTTACAATTTAAGTTTTAAAAGAGATTTATTTTCTATAAAAAATATATATATTTTTTTTATAAATCCAATTTATTTTTAGAATTTAAAATATACCAAAACTTCAATCATTACAATTTTGCATAGTCTAACTAATAATATTTTATCTTTTTCTTTTTTTCTTTCATTTTTATTCTATGGCAACACAATTTTTGGTAAGATTCTAATTTTTTGTTTCCTAACACCATTATGATTTCTTGTTTCCTAAATTAGTTTCGTTTTTTAATTTATCAATAGATTCAATACCCTATGACATTTGAATTCTATAGATTACACAACTTAATCTATCTCATAAAATTTTATTATCAAAATTCCATCAATCACATAAAATTATCACTTTTAATGAAATTACACTCAAATAATAATTTAAATCCATTTTTTTACAAATTATATTATTTTTAAATTTTAAAATACATCAAAACCTCTAAAAAAATAAAATTTCTCCATCAAAATTCCATCAATCACGTAAAATGGCCGTTCTAACAAATTTATATAAAATAATAATAAAAGTTATTAGCAAATAATTTTTCCCATAAGAAATTACACATATAACAAGCCTACCAAAAAAACAAGTCAACAAGAAATCTATTTTATTATGTTTTAAAAAGAAACATTATTCTTTACTTAACACAACTAAATCAACAAAAGCCCAAATAAACCTTATGTTGTACTCTAGCACATTACAATAGAGAATTTCAGTTTATCTAATAATCCCCCATTTAAACTTGACTTTGGAAATTCTTAAATGATTCAATCCGAAAAACCAACATGCTCCTCTCTCCCATCATGTACGTCTACATAAAGACTTTACAATAGAGAATTTCAGTTTATCTAATAATCCCCCATTTAAACTTGACTTTGGAAATTCTTAAATGATTCAATCCGAAAAACCAACATGCTCCTCTCTCCCATCATGTAAGTCTACATAAAGACTTTATCCGAGGTAAGCATGCCTCACCAAGTTTTTCACACCAAGTTCTCTCTTCATGCTACTTTGTTGGGACATGCTTATTTGGTTTCTAGCCATGTTGGCTTTGTTCTTTGCCTCTTCATTTGCCACCTAAGCCAATGATCTCATGCAATTTCTAAGTGGGTTGTCCATGCCCTACTCTGCGACCCTTGGCCTACAACTCTTTCTTGACCATATAATAGCTTCTCATTTTCTTCTCTTCATTTGGTCCTTATACCACTTGTTGATAATTAAATTGATGTCATAATTAAATAATTAAATAATTAAAAACAATTTATAAACCAGAGACATGATCTACCCTGAAAAATTCCAACTAGGGTAAAATCAACTAATAATAGATACATCATCTTATGGCTTAAAAGAAACAAATATTCTTGACTCAAACACAACCAAGCTTGTCACTCAACTCCCTCTAGCATTTTAAAGGTTTAACTACATGTAGTGCCATAGGTTTAATACCACATGCCATCAATGCTAGTGTTTAAAAACAACACTATTGACCTAACAACCTTTGCTCTTTCACTAAATCATATTTGTTTAATAGAGGTATGGTATTGGATCTTGATCTTGATAAGAGATTAATTGATTTGACCTTTAAAATCTTATTGTTCTCTTTGCACTAATTTAGCATAACTTTTTGTCCATTTTGATATAATTTTTTGGTTGATTAAAAATTGTGAAAATTATAATTTTAAGTGTTTAGTATATATAGTCTCACTTTGACAAGAATTTTCAAGATGCCACAGGGGCTTCACTCAATGAACCTCTGGTATATCATGTGCATTGTAGCATACTAAACAACAGCCTAAATTTTACTACATATTGGAAAATAACTCTAAAAATCACATTATTTAACTTCCTATCAATATGAACCCAATATACCTTTCCAACTTAAAAAACCCCTACTTTCACTAGATATTGTAGGTATTCATTTCTTTATTAATGTTTTTGATACTCTTTTATATTTTTTCAATAACTTTGAGGTCCATTTTTCATACCTACCAATATAAAAACTCTTTAGCCCCTATTATATGTTCAATATATTATGTCATTTTTTCCTATATAACCCTAATATGAATGCATGTGGTATGGTATCACTCCCAAGTGAAGCTCTGGTGCAAAATACTAAACTTGGGTTGCACTTTTTGGCAAGCTAGAAGGTATTGTGAATTGAAAAAAGCACATTTATCTTTTTAAGCATCTCATGACACAATCTTTGAGCCTTGGATTGAGTTATTTGAGACCTTAAAGATTATTAGATCGAGATATTTGAGAGCTTAGAGAGCTTAACGATTATTTGATCGATCTCCTGTGTAACTTGTGATCTCCAGGAGCATCATCCAGCAACTGGAATGATTCTGAGAGTGACAAAATGGGAAATAGTTGAATGATGTCTCCTAAAATATTCTACCATGGCTTTCGAGCCATAGACTAATCTCTTTTTCCAAAATAAATTGGTACAAAGTGACTTATATATAGCTCATCACAAGGTTGCCCCCTCTCCCCTACTCTTTTCGGCATTTACATCGATAAGCTCGAAGGTTATTTAGAAGAAGCAGGATGTGGTGGCACAATCTTAGCTGGGATAGTCATTATCCTTCTTCTCTATGCTGACGATATTGTTCTTTTGGCAAGGTGCCCTTCTGATCTTGATAAGCAACTCAAGCT
>APFE030316879.1:0-12477 GCA_000404065.3 Pinus taeda | reverse complement strand
AACTATTTATTAATTTATTAAAATTAATAAATGTAGAAATGGTGTTGAAGAACTGAATTGTAAACATAATAATTTTGGCAAAATCGTCTAGAAATGACCTTTGTTTGGCTCTTTTATGCTTTAGGAATTATTACAAAAAGAAACTATAAACTTATAGATAACAATTTTATGTACTTTTATTCCTAGGCTTCACATTCTTAGCTTTTCTCTATTATCTTTTGTCTCATTAATTTTACAATCTTTCAATTTTCCATGGGTAAATCTATTTAGGCCCCTTTTTCACCTTTGAATAGTTTGTTTTCTTGTTGATGCAGCTTGAGGTGCATATGAGTGGACCATGCCAATTGAAGAGAGCTTCGGAGTGAATTTGAATATGCACACACATAGAAAGAAAAACATATTTTTATTAACCTATAGCCTAAGGACACACAACCACGGAAAATGGATCTGAGACCATTCAACAAAGGTTATTTCCTAGTCTACTTAAATATATATCTAGAAAACTAAGTGATCAATAAGCATCTAGTCTAATAGAGACTTTATATCAAATAATGTCATTCATATATATATATATGTGTGTGTGTGTGTGTGTGTGTGTGTGCGCGCGCCCACAACAAAACAAATTTGGCTCGGTTTGAAATGTTTTTGTTCATGATGAGGTCTCATCAGACGCTCGATCTTAGTATTATTGAATTCCCATAGGTATCACCTAGAAGGGACAAGGAGAAGAAAACATATATATTTCACACTCAAAAGGAATGTTTGTTCAATAACTCACAATTCTTTCATTTGATCAGGGTAAGTTGGATTAGAATCTGAGTCAAAATAGTTTCCTTGAAATCCAATGAATATGTATATATCTCTTATGCAAACATCATTAAAATTCTCACTTGAATGAAACAAACAATCAATCCATGAGTGTGTTTGTGCATCATCAAACCTACATAGATAAAGAACAAAACCTCTTCCTTGTCATAATAAATTTGGACCACAATCTTTCTTGTAGCCATTTGCTCTCCCTGAGTGTATTGGTCACCCAACTTTATTAGATTGTTTGGGCGAGAGGCTTGTCACAGCGTCACCGACTCACCACTCACTTATGAAGGTTATCCTATGTCACAATGTCACCTGTGGAAGTGTCAGTTCGACTACAATCTGCACCAAATATCGAGTGTCTCAACATATCACTTAAAAGCTTTGAATTATATGGTTTATGAAGAATTGCATACCACCACTTATGAAATACTAAAACACTTTTAATACATTGTACTTGCTTGATTACAAACTCTCCGCAATGGACGCCCACATTGATTCCATGTGATTACAATCATGGAGAGGATGTAGAGGATTGTCCATCTTATAGTTCTACTTTGTTGGTCATCTTATATATCCCATAAGATATCCTTAGTAATTTCTCATATATACAGATGCTATGGCATGTGTGAGTCAAAGACATTTGATTTCAGAGTTATGAAGATTTTATTGTGAGTGTTCCATACAATTTCAACCCAAAATTGAGAATTCAGTAAGTTATTTATGTGTTATGGTCATTTTGGTTTTTTTATTATTATGATAGATATGTGTTTTTAATGAAACATTTATTAGTGAAGGGTTAATTTATCATCAAAACATCACTCTTGAAGGGCAAAATTTTAAACATAACCTTTAAATTTTAAACATAACCTTTCTTGAAAGGCAAAATAAATACCTAAAACGTCAAAAGAAAATTGTATGATGGGTAAAGAGGAATCCAAATTCCAACCCTGGTGGGCCCTTTCCGATTTATCGGGCTTGGTCTATCTTACTCTCGTGTTTCCAAGTGTATAGCTGGGTGCCCTGCGCTTGTGAAGTACTGGCGCTCTGTAGACTCTCCACTGCTTAAACCAACAATGGTAAGGCTCACATGTTCTTTCATTTTGCGGTCGAATATCAATATCGATCGACATTAATAGATATTGACTTTACTTAGTTCCGTTTTGGTTGCAGTCTGTTACTCTGCACACAAATCTGGGCGATATCAAGTGCGAAATCTCATGCGACGAGGTGCCCAAGGCCGCAGAGGTAATTTGCTTTGAGCCCAATTTTATCTCCATGTTAGAATTTTGCGACATTCGTCTAAAATAATATGAATTTTTTTACTGGTCTGTTGCCTAGTCTCACAGGTCATGAGTTCGATTTTGTCTGAAATTAATTTGTAAGCGCCTGTGTTGCTCTGTGCACCGGATTTTGATGCTTTCCAAAACCCCTTCGATTTAGTTGCCTTATGGTTTATACTCCACATTGATGTGGGGTTGGTAATACTGGTTAATAAGTGGGCAATTATAGAATGATGGTGAGAAGTTCGATTCCCATGCAATGGTATTCTCTGAGTTATATTCTTGCGGTGGTCTACCCCACCCTAACGGCATGATTTCCGAAGGGACGAGGCTACGTGTATGTCTCAGGTGATCCCTCAGATCCGGCACTTTATTCAAAGGAAGGCCCTTTTCTTTGGAGCTGCGCTCGCATTTCATCTGATAATTTTGACAGATGTGAGTACGCAAATTTTTTAGAAGAAAAAGAAAAAATTATAAACAAAAAACATATAACCATCAATATCAATCTTTATGGATTTCATATTTCAAACACGATGACAATTCATTTTATAGATTTTATCATTCAAACACTATGAAAATTAAGCCATTTCAGCACTGAAATTTATAGGAAAATTACTGTTGGTTGCTGCTACACAGAAAATTTACTTCCCTGCACTCTAATCCTTCGCCAAAATTGCTTTTGAATTCTCACATGCACCCTAAAAACTTAGCAGAGAAAGCAACGATGAGGAAGAAATGGGTTCTTAAGGGCATAGATAAAAATAAAATGCTCTCAAAACCCTATAGAGACAATAAATTCATTTTTAATCTTTTAGCTGCAAAAATGCGAATCTAGGGCTTAACCGCTATTGTTATGGTGCATCATGTCAATAGCAAACATTTAAATTCCAAGCAGGGAATACCACCAATGAAGACATTTTCTGCAACATCGATTTTGTCATACGAGCTGAGTTTTTGGCCTTCCGTTTGAGATTTTGGAGGGTTAAACTTCTTATTTTAAATTCCTTACCGATGCATCTAGATTAAATGCTATTATCTTGGCCTTTATTTAGAGTTTTTATACTTTGCTTTTTAGCTTGCTTGTGCTCAATCGATGTCACTGCGTGAGAGAAGGAAGCAAGATCCAACTTGTTTTTATAACATGTTAATGCTTATTGTTTGGAACTTGGAAGTGAGACACTAGTTGTGTTTGTAGTTGTTGGCACACAGTTTTCATGAATCAATGATTAACTATAGTGAACTTTGATAGATATAAGAGATAATATAGCCCTTAACTTTAGAAATAGGCATCTAAACTTTATATATAATAAAACATTTACACCATAAATACAAGAATATAGAGAATAACACTTAAGAATATAGAGAATAAATACAAGAATATAGAGAATAACACTTTAGGTGCCTCCTTGGTCGCTTCTCGCTTAATAAGAGGAATATCCTAAAATGTAATTTTCTTTTATTTGTACCAAAGCTTCAAAAGCTTCTTTTTCACATTAATATTGAATTTACCAACTAAGTCCGTCCAAGGATCCCCCAAAATAATATCCATATCAATAACATGAAAATTTAAATGCACACAGTAATCCATGGCAATCTTCAACTCTATAAAAAAAAACTGAACATTTTTGCTCTCAACTTGTGTGCTTTGAGTATTCTTTATGTGATATTGCAAACTTTTAACCAAGTTAACATTAATGAGATTACATTTAACACTATGGTTTATTGAAATGGTAATATTTTTTGGTTGAATACTTCCATGAACCTATAATGAGTTTGTGCATGAAAGCAAACCCTTAGTACTCTCTTTAGCCTTCTTCCCAACATGAAACAACATGTATAAAAATACTTGTTCATATTCTTCCTCTGAAAGTGTCATAATCTTATCATAGCTAAACAAATCCCACTAGATGGTTGGGTTACCTCTTAAAGAGGGAGACAAATTTTGCAAAACATTTTTAACGAGGACTCCATCTCTTTTATGTATTCTTCAATATTAAGATCATCATCTTTTCTTGTAAACAACATCTTTGAAAATAGAACTAGGGTTTTAAATAAAATCACTTACTTTTCAAAAGTTTCTTAATGTAGTTAGGGTTTTGAGATAGTTAATTTAAAAAAATCATAACCTTAGCAATATTAATCTCATTAGCTATTATGACCACAATTATGAAATTTTATGGTCATTGTGCAACTATTAACATTAGTTTGGTTGAAATTTAGGTAGTTTATAAAAATATATATGATCTACAAATTGCATGAACCAACAATAACTCCACTTTCCGAATTTGGATTTGTATGATTTTTGTTTTTGAAATTGGGTATTTTTTTAGAGGTGTTAAATCCTCACGAATCTAGAAGACTGATTTAGGATCAATGTGAGATTCATATTATTAACAAGATATACATATAAATACATTTTTTTGACCCTTGGTTTCATATTCCAAGAGGTCTCTTGGACATCTATGGCTGTTGGAATTCCTCCACACCAACCCTAATGGATTAGGTGTCCAACATTCTCCCCCTTAGTCCGAAGGGGTGTATGTGAGTCCATGAAGAGTGCTGAAATACAAAGTGCATGGAAACCAATGGTTGAATGTGCCCTCTGAAATGGTGGTTTAAGGAAGACCACAAACCAAATGAGGTAGAAGAACCTGAAGTTTCTATTGGTGGTGGTTTAAGGCTGACCACCAACTCTAAAACTAGGCTCAAAGCAGTTCTTGGAACAATTCTGAATCTAGCTAGAAACTAAAGTCTGCTACGAAGTGTAAGTGCTCCTTGATGATGGTTTGAAGATGACCAAAAACTGATGTAACATAAATTGAAGTCTTTTGTTAGTGGTGGTTTAAGGCAGACCACCAACCAAGTAATGCTCTTAGAACATGAATTTGCCTTTGCCTTTGGCTACAATTGTGACTTTGGATCTAGGCTTTGGAAGTTGTCTCTAGCTTAGGTTGTGGCTCAGGCTCGCCTGATATTTCTTTGAATCTAGCAGTTGATCATGAATTCCCCTCCCCCCCCCCATCACATACAAGGTGAGAAGATGAAGATATCTCCATTGCAAGATGTGTCAATACATGAGAATGAACTCTAAGGTATGACTAGTATATCTTCCTGGAAACTAAAGACCATTGCCAAGAATTGATCCATCCAAGGGTGAGTCTTTTCTCTTGTAGGATTCTTATGTCTAGAGAATCTTTATAAGTGATGAGTGCGCTTTCTAGAATCCTTATAGGGTGAAGATAAAAACATTGATCTTTCACATGGCCAACCTGATCACAATGTTGGCATCTGACAATCTATGGCTATGGAATTAGAGCAGGATGTGGAACAAGTGAAGAGGAACCATCTTGAATGAACCCAACCAATTTTGTTCTTGTTGTTGATAAGTTCTTCACAAGGTCTAACGATGGGCTTGGTAAGTGCAAGCTGAACCTCTGCATCTTCATTCAAATCTTCTCCTCAAATGGCCTCACTGATCTGATCAATTTCTGGATGCTAATGGGATTCAACTTAAGACTAAAAAAGGGAGTTATTCCGAACAAGAATCAATTCAGAATGTTGACTCTTATGTTGTAGTTCATCTCGTTGTAGTTGTGACTCAAGTTGGAGAAACTGAATCTTCTCGTGTGCATGTTGTAAACAAATTTCAACATCAACAAGATTGGCTTTATTGATTTTGATTGTTTTGTTAGTAATAGACATGATTAGAGTGTTCAGGAAACTCTAATAATCCATCAAGTCTAGCCATTTTTCAAGCTCAACAAATGATAATATAATGAGGAAAAGATACCCACTTGTACTCTCAACACATTAAGAAGAAGAGAAGACCCCAGGCATAAAAAAAGGCTATGAATAATCTTCGAGATGCAAAACTGCAAGTATAGTGATCAAAAGACCTGGTCGCAAAGATAGAAATGACACCTACAAAGAGTTTTTAGTTGTATGATTCAACTCAACATAGAGCTGAGAGGGACATAATACTCCTTGATATAGATCACGAGATCAAAAATTGTTGCTAAGGAGGATTTTAAAACGACACTAACAACAAAAATCACTACCAATACTTCAAATTCCACCCTCTTACATGAATATGACCAAAAATAAAAGCTTTTCGTGTTCCAAAAGCTAGGGTTTTTGATACTTTCCTTCGACTTAAGCCATTTCAAAAGGGAACCCACTCCTTTTTCCATCCTTTTATGGTTTAATTTGGAGGGAACTTGGGCTTTATTATTTTATTTTTTGTATTATTGATGGAAATTGAAGCAGAGAAAATTAGCTAAAGGAAAAATGAAATTAGAACTTACTAACAGTGCCCCTCAGACGCCTTGTAGATGGATGCAAATCCATCTTTCCTAAAAGCCCTTCGCAAATCTACAACATTACAAAAATAAATATTTGTATTAAACCCTAAATCGTAGCTATGGAAACACTCAACAGTGAACCTTCAAGTGCTGAAAAAACAACAATGACCACAATATAAATATGGGGAAGATGCTCATGGGCCCCAACATCCAAAATCATGGAGGAGAAGCCACGTTTTAGTGTGATAGAGTATCGTGCTTAGACCGATCAAGACCATGGTGATGATATTGGCAATCATGTAGATGGTGCAAAGACAAAAGGTGCTTGTTGTCAGCTTTGGGAATTTTGGCATGGAAGTCTGCATAAACCTCTTTAATCGCAATGTAAAGCCATCCAAACTTCTTTAAGGGAGACCAACATCTACATCATTTATACAAAACACACCTCAAGAGGGAAAAAAAAGCTACAACAACTCATTGGATACACAAAAACTGTATAAAAGATGAAACATGGAAATTCAATTTCCACTGCGAAAGCACCGTATGTAAATGTTTTGTGGGAATCGAATTGTAGATATGACTTTGAATCGAATGAGTAGGTGTTCATGTAGTTGATATGGGCCTCCTAAACAAAAATTGGAAGGAGATCTTTGCATCCTCAATTAAGTCCTCTGATAGGGCTTTGGTCTCGACTTCAAATCCGTAGCACTTCTAGTGGTTCCAAATCAAAGGTCTCACAAACAACAACATGATCAAATTAATATGGAGAAATTGCAACCAAAATTTCGAGTTGGTCTAGATGCATTGACAAAGTTTGTTCTTGAAAGAACAAGGCCAAAGCAAGTTGGAGCAACAACTATGATTGGTCCTATACTTGCAGGTCTTACAAAATCATTTTTAGGCGCTCTTAATGCAGGGCAATATTCTCGCCATGTTTTGCATGGGATCCTATTCCCCACGTCGTGATTTCAACAACAGATCATACACATGTCCTATGCTCATGTGCAACCTTTTAGAAAGAGAACACAATCTATATAACTTTAAGGAATGAGGACTCGACCCTTGTGGCTTCCCAATGAGAATACAGTCTATATAACTTTTAGGAATGAGGACTCGACCCTTGTAGCCTCCAGGTATGAGAATACAGTCTATATGGCCTCTCAAACTGAGTACCCTCACACGCTAATGCCATTTCCAAGACATGTAGATAAACCATGGAGAAGGAAGACTCCACTCCAATAACTATAACATATGAGTGTTGCTAGATGCAATTCCAACTCTTGAAGGGAAACTACCTGGTCATTCTCGTGGCCTTTCTGTTGCTCTCCAGGACAAATGTGATCTATGATTACACAAGCAATCAAATTTTGAAAGGACATTCCAATTAAAGTATTGAGCTCCTAGTGCTTAGATGACCATTGGTGTAAGGATTTCCCCTATAGCAAGTTGAAGACATATAGGCATTGGGGAATACCAAGTGCTGCTTTGCTAGAACATATGCTACAAAATTTAGGAGAAACATAGGGATGTTACAATGCACAGGACAAACAACAAATGTTGTAAAGGCAGGAGCTAAAAGATAGCCAAAAGAAAACGTTCATGGACACTAACACAAAATGACAGAGCTCATAATTGATAGGGGCCATTTCTGAATTACTTTTCAGAATTGTACGTGGCTAGGGTGTAGAAAATTGACAGAGATGGCGGGCAAAGAATGGCGCAAAAAGTGTTGAGGGAAGGCCAAGCTTGACAAGATGCAAAGATGGGCACAACTTGTGGCTCTCACACAATTGAGCAAGCTAGGAAGGAACTTTCTCTGATACCATGTTAAAACCTCACAAATATAGAAGAATGATTTAGGATCAACGTGAGATTCATATTATTCACAAGATGTACATATAAATACATTTGTCTAACCGTCAATTTCATATTCCAAGAAGTCTCTTGGACTTCTATGGTTGTTGGAATCCCTCCACACCAAACCTAGCGGATTAGGTGTCCAACAAGAGGAACACAAATTTATAACCGAATTCTTCAAATTCCACATGAAAAGTTTTAGAAATTGATTTAAATGCTGCTCCCTATTTTTTCCTTGAAAAATATGCAAAAAAATAAAAATAAATATTCCCTTTTCTTGGCCAAACAAAGAACTTTGATACGTTTTTAGATATAAGAGAGAATATAAATGTTAACTTAAAAAATAAACATTTAAATGTTAGAAATACAAAAACATTCACACCCTAAACCCAAGAATATGGAAACCATAAACACAAGAATATAGAAAATAACCCTTAAGGTGGGGTGACATCATCAAATACTTATTATGGAAGGAACCATTTTACAAGCTATGCTTGCTAGAAAAAAAATACATCCACCATATCTCACGAACCTCGTGCTAAGAAGCACGAGTTGATCCAGGTAGATATTGGTTGCCACTCGCCTATTCCACCTAGACCTCTAGTTGGTTTCATCTATTTCCTTGTTTATTTCAACATTTACTATTTTTAGCAGTTTTTCGAGTCCTAAACTTCTGGAGCAATTTTGACCCCGTAAATAATGTTTTTTTTGAGATCCGCTACAGATCCATAGCCATAGGCAAGGGCCTACCGCAAATCCTATAGTGTTTGGAGAGACCTTTCCATCAAGGTATTGCACATGCCAAACAAAGATAATATGACCAAGTTACGACCCTGGAAAGTTGGCTGCCCAAGTAACCCCAACGGGGCCAACAAACTCTTGGCGTTACATTTCCTAGGGTTAGTGTTTTGGTTGTTTAGGGTTTTCTCTTGTTGTTTAATAAAAGATAGGCCCTTAAGCCTCATTGTAACACGGTTCAGAGGCATGTAGCCACCACATCTCTTCTCAGAGATAAGTTACCCTCGCCCAAGTTAGTTTATTTCCATTCTGTTTGTAAGCATATTTTAATATTTTGATATTAATGAAGTGAAGTGTTATTTCAACAACATCTTTGTATTTATGGTTATATCTGTAATTTGTTGCGTTCTTATTTAAGTTTAAATTGGTGGTATCAGAGTGGTTTTCTCTTTCTCTATTTTTCTTTACATGTCCCCGACGAGGTTAGGGTATAAGGAGTTAGGGCTCAATATGATTAAACCTTTGCAAGACCAACCTTGCAAACCCCGATGGCCTCCCATGGCGGATGAAAAGAAAGATGAGGGGGTAGGAGATCCTTTCAAAATATTGCTCGAGGGAGTCCTCAAGCAACAGAGAACACGATGATGGATAACTTTGCCCAGATCCTTCGACAGTTAC
Organism: Pinus taeda; assembly: GCA_000404065.3. Classification (NCBI taxonomy): domain Eukaryota; kingdom Viridiplantae; phylum Streptophyta; class Pinopsida; order Pinales; family Pinaceae; genus Pinus; species Pinus taeda. The sequence continues at coordinate 2,807 of APFE030316879.1, read as the reverse complement.
CCACAGGTGACACATCTTCATCCAGTAGCCACTTTGGAGGCACCACTCCTTTTAAGGTACAAGTTAACTTTGATATTCCCATATTTGAGGGCCAGATAGATGCAGACGTTGTAGATAAATGGTTGAACCCGTCGGAAGGATATTTTTCAGTTCATGAATTTTCCAATTGGGAAAATATTACTTTTACACTTCTCAAAGTCGCCCCACGTGTCAAGGATTGGTGGGAAACCTACTGTGAACAAAAGGATGAGAGGGAATCCTCATTGTTTTCAGCCGCACCCACTTGGGATTATTTACAAGACGCCATCAAGGAACAATATTACCCTGTCGGCTAGGAAGATAAATACATAAAGTGGACCACACTACGACAAGGAAGGGACCAAGATGTGTCGAGTTTACAAATGTTTTCCATACCCTCCGCACGAAGTTGGGTATCAAGGATTTTGAGTAGCATTTGGTACTCAAGTATCGCGGTTGTCTACATAAATACATCTAGGATGAGATGGAGTTCCTAGACATCTCCTCGCTTGACGCGTCATATCAATACGTTGTCAAGATTGAGCAGAAGTCTAAACAGAAGAAGCGAGACTTTGGATCTGTGAATCTAAAGCAAGGAAAAGGTGTCCGCAAACCACAGAGAAAAGGCCAAAGCCAAGGCAGGGTGACCCAGGACAACCTACTGAAGCCACGAGCAAAGAAAAACACCACGAAGACAAAGAAGGACATGGGAAAATGGTGTGAGTTCCATAAGAGCTCCACTCACAACACAAGTGAGTGTCCGGTCAAGCAATCACTGGTGGTCGAGCTGAAGGATTTCAATTCAAATGCATGTTTTGACTCTGAGTCAGAACCTGACAAGGGGAATCACAAAGGGAAGCAGATCATTGACGCAGAGCCCAATGCCACTGTGGCCACCACCAAGATCTAGAAGAATGAGCCTGGAGATCTAGAGGAGGGGGGATGCCTCTTCCACTCATAGGTGTGGTTGAAAGGTTATTCAATGCAGTTCATTTTTGATAGCGAGAGACAAAAGAACCTCATTTTAGCAGAGGTTGTGAAGCGGTTGGGCCTACGGGTGACAACACATCCACAACTGTACACCATCGGGTGGCTTCACCAGGGACGAGATCTCCGTGTCAGCCAACAGTGTCGTCTTCCCTACAACATCAAGCCCTTCTCGGATGAGGTACTGTGTGATATTGCTCCTCTTGAAGTTTGTGATGTATTATTAGGACAACCATACTTGAAGAAGCAACATGTTGTCTATGAATCTAGACCCTTCTCTGTGATTATTACTTTGGGAAATAAGTTGTACAGGATAGTGGAGGTAGCCTCGCCTACCACCATCTCTTTGATCACTGCAAAGCAATGCAACAAGATCATTTCCAAGACTAGGAAATTTGTTTTCCTTATGATTCGCCCTCAGGGAAAGAAGAAGGTTGTGACCACAACTTCTAGACTGGGATCCTCCGCATAACAACAATAGATGGACAAGGTCGTGGAGGAGTACAGGGACATTTTCACCTCACCTACAGGGGTACCTCTGCGCTGTCAGGTCAAGCACTCCATCAATATGATCTCGGGTGCGCCACTGCCCAATGGACCGATCTATCGATGCTCTATTATGGAGAATGATGAGATCACGAGGAAGATTCAGGAGCTGTTGCGGAAAGGGCACATTAGGCCAAGCTCATTACCCTATGGGAGCCCGATTGTATTGGTACAGAAGAAGGACGGGACCTGGAGACTCTATATTAACTATCAGGCATTGAACAAGATCACTATTCAAAATAGGTACTTAATCCCACAGATTGATGGCCTTTTGGACCAGGTCAAGGGGGCTAAATATTTTAGCAAGATCGATTTGATGTCCGGTTATGACCAGTTGCCTATCGAACCCTCCGATGTGTGGAATATTTCCTTCAAATCCAAGGAGGGCCTTTTTGAATGGTTGTTCATGCCTTTCGGGTTGGCGAATGCCCCCGCAACCTTCATGAGATTAATGGACGACATCTTGCGACCCTTCACCAATGCATTCATGGTGGTGTATTTAGATGACATCTTGATCTTCAGCTAAAGTTGGGAAGAGAACCTCCACCATATTCGACCGGTCCTTCAAACTTGCGACAACACAAGCTGTGTGAAAATTTGGAGAAAATTTCTAAATAGAAAAATAATATCAGCTATAATTAAAAAAACTAAATATGTTGTAAAGTAATTAGAAGTAAAAAAAATGTGTGAAATAAATGTTAAATCTTATCTTTTCAAAATTATTTCAACTAGAGATTCAAATAAACTATTTGAAGATCTATGTTAACTAATTTATGTCGATATAACTTCATATATATCTATATATAGAAAAAGAAATTAAGTTTTTATAGCTAAAATTACTATTTTGTCTTATACATACTTTATTTAGCATTCAAAAATACAATTTCAACTATGAAAAATAACACATTATATTTTGCAATCTAAAAATGTTTGCACGTGAATAAATTGGATCTCTCGACTCATGTTAGATCTGTACTTAAAATAAATCTACACTGATTATTATTAGTAATAAACATATAATCAATAAATTTTGATAATTTTATTAGTATAATTCTAAATTCCAATTATTCTACTTTTCACCAAAATTCAATTCTTTATGAAATCTTTATTTTTAATTGACCTAAATATTTTTTTAATTACATTAAAAAATATCCAAAATCTTATTATCTTGAAAAATACATACACCATTCAATCCATCTATACAAATTTAAATAATATATATCGTTTCAATATTTTTTGGGTTACATTTTATTATT
>APFE030316878.1:86927-116200 GCA_000404065.3 Pinus taeda | reverse complement strand
GCAGGTCCCAAAGTTGGGTCGCTCATGAGGAACCTACTGGGGGGCGCACATCAAGGCGGATTCCTTGATCCCCAACACCATTAGTCTCACTATAACAGGCAACATGAGAGACGATAGCAGTCTATGACGTTGCACGATATTTTCCCCCGTAGTCACTGGATGCTTGAAGGGCAAGTGGTGTGGCACCCTTGGAATTTCAGGGAAATTCTTGAAGGGCACGACCAGCTTGGCACCCTTGGCATCACAATTAAACTGTTAGATGTGGCACCCTTGGCATCACAATTAAACTGTTAGATGTGGCACCCTTGGAACTTCTAGGGAAGTTCTTGAAGGGCACAACCAAACTTGGCACCGCATCACAAATAAACTATTAGGTGTGGCACCCTTGGAACTTCTAGGAAGTTCTTGAAGGGCACAACCAAACTTGGCACCCTTGGAATCATTAAAAATAAATAATAATAAATAAATATAAGTAAGGAATGAAATCTAGGTAAAGTTACATCAAGGGAAAATGATGATTGGAAACCAAGGAAATTAAATCAAAAATAAAACTTGGAATAAGGAGGATCATAGGAAGAAATAAATAGAGTACCTAAAAAAATTCTACCCTCCACATGTTGGAAAATGCTAGGTAGATTAGGTGGTTTAATTAAAAAAAAAGGGGAAGGCAAACATATTGTAAGGTTAAAGATTAATCCTAAACCAAGTAAACCTTAATTAATAAAAGAGGTGAATTAAAATAAGAAACTAAATTAAATTTAGAGAAATGTAGAGAAGCTCCATGTGGCATCAACCAACATAAGAATATTCCTCTAAGAGATAACCTGAGTTAATGTAGGAAGTAGATTGGGGATAAAATCTTGACTCATTAATTGACTCCAAGTAATAAACACAATTTAAGGAATAAAAGGGGGGAATAAAGAGACAACTAGGAGAAGAAATAGGAATCTTGTGAGGTGAGGAAAATATTAGTTGTAAATAAAAAGTTAAGTAAATAATTTTTGGGTGACCCTTGCTGAGAGAATGACACATGGGTAGGTGAATAATCAAGTATTAAATTAAAAGAAAAATATTATAATTATGCATGACATGCCAAGTGTCACCTATGAGGACTCCTATAAAAGAAGGGGCAAGCCATGAGAGAAGGGACCTTTTTGGGGGAAACCCTATTGTTGGATGGATGATATGATGTGAAAGCAGTGACTACGAAGCTATAGTGAGTTTGGTGAGGTAGAGGGTTTTTAGAGAGGGGACTCTTGAGCTAAGGTTGCTTTCCTCTGCCAGCTAGATTCTTCCTCCATTGTACAACCCCATTGCAGCTCGGGGGTCCGCGGGGAAGAAGAGTACCCAAGGAGTAGGCTGGGAGGTAAACCGGTGAGTCTTGTTTCGGATCAAGTGCGTCATCATACACTCGCAGAAGTGACCGGCAACCAGGGAATACCAGCGACAGCAGACCAAGCGGAGTCTCGCCTTCCGCTGTACGGTACATGTGTATTTCGTTACTACTTGATATTAGATTAAAAGGATGTAAATGTTTTGATATGTTCCTGAAATGAGCTTCAGTAATGTGTGTGTTGAATGAAGTGAAATCTCAATGTGTTTCTTTCTGGTCGTATTATATATATATATATAATTGTATATAGCATAATCGGGTCTTTACATACCTTCCCCCTGGACTTTCACCATTCAGCTATCTCGACTACTCCCCCTACTATCCTTGGTTTGATTCACTCTTCCCTTCCTTTGAAACCCTCGAACACCTCAGGTCACTCCCATTCATACAATATTTGTTCTTGAGTGTCTCAACCACTGAGAATTTTGGGAATGTCACGAACACCTCAAGTCACTCCCATTCACACAATATTCATTCTCGAGTGTCTCAACCACTGAGAATTTTGGGGATTGTCTTGGCCACCCCTCCATGATCTTCCAAGTCCACTAGGGGAAAAAAAACACAAATTTCAAAATCTATCCTACAGGTTGGGGTGAAAGTGGCACATGGAAGACAATTCACACTTGATTGGGTACTTAGAGCATCGAATACCCTCCCTCAGCCACCCTCATGAAGTGGTTCTCCTTCAACTACAGAGGACTAGATAGCCCTCCCAAAAGACTACCCCTCAGAAGATTATTTGAATTTGAGCTTCTTGATTATTTTCCTTCAAGAAACACTGGTTTGGCGGACCAAATCATCCATGTGTTGCAATCCTTGAAGCTGAGCTAGACCTTCCATGCATTGGACATCATTGGACGATCTGGAGGTCTTGCCCTGGGCATAAACCCTCACACTATCCATCTCAAGGCCTCCTGGGGAGGAGCTAGTTTCATAGGTGTGGACATCTTTTCCTCGGAACTGGGCATGGATCTCAAGATTATCATTGTATATTCCTCTTGTCAAAATAGAGCTAAATTTTGGAATCACCTCCTCAATCTATCATTTGTTAGTTTTAACAATATCATTTTGGGAGGAGATATGAATTTCTCCATTGGATATGGGGAATCCTGGGGAAGCAATGCACAAGTGGATCCCTTATCTAATTCTATGGAGAATCTCCTTGAACATCACCACTTGATTGATATTCCTATGATCAAATCACATCCTACATGGTGCAACAAAAGAACTAGGGATGCTAGTCTAGCTAGGTGCTTGAATAGGTTCCTTATTAAGGAACCTTTGGTGAGAACTCTTTCAAATTATAGACAATGGGTTGGATATGGTGGCATATACTATCACTCCCCCATCTTCATAGATCTATCGATTCCCTTACAAAATCCTAGGGCCCCTTTTAAATTCAATTCCACCTGGCTAAAGGACCCTAGTTACATCAATCTGGTCATGGATTTCTGGCGCTCTAATCCACCTTCATTGGGGAGATCCATTGCTGAGGGTTTCTGTCATAACCTACAATAAATTAAGAGATTATCTATTAAATGGGAAAAAATACAAAAGATATCGAGATCAACAGACCCTCATTTTCATTTAGTCCAATCTACCCAATCTCCTAGATGAGTATGGGTGAGGATTTACATTTGTGGAGGCTAAATATCATCTTATTGACCTGGAGACACATAGATCCAAAATCCTTAAATAGAAATAAGAAACATGGCACCTTAGCAGTCGGGCTATTTGGCTTCAGGCTAGAGATGAGAATACAAATGTTTTCCACAATTATGAAAAGGGAAGGAAAGTCAGCAACACCATCTGGCACATGCCATCTAAGGATGGTCATCTAGAAACATATTTTAATCAGTTGGCACACCTGGGCAAACCTCATTTCTAGAAGCTTTTCAAGGCTCTCCCTGGTGCCACCCTCGCTGAAATAGTTAGGGTTTCTAGTCTCTTCCCTCAGTTTGTTGATCCAGAAGAGGAAGAAGAGCTTACAAATCCCGTCACAATGGGAGAATTGGAAAGCGCACTAAAATGGTTCAAAAAGGATAAAATTATAGGGCCACACAGATGGACTATTGAGTTTTATGTAGCCTTTTATGAAAATATTGGACATGATCTTATAAAGGTGGTGGAGGACTACAGGATTTCAGGGAGAATGTACGAGGCCATCAACTCCACCTTTATCGCCCTCATCCCCAAATATGACTCCCCTACATCTTTCAATGATTTCAAACCTATTTCTCTCTACAACTGTCTTTAAAAGATCATTGCCAAAATTATTTCCAATAGACTTAAGCCTATTCTATCTTGTCATATTGCTCCAGAACAATTTGCTTTCCTCCATAATAGACAAATTCATGAGGCTATTGGTACTGCTCAAGAATCCTTCCGCTCCATTAAAACAAAAAATCTTAAAGGTGTCATTCTCAAAATTGACCTATCCAAATCATTTGATTGAGTAAGCTGGCTCTATCTCAAAATGCTCCTCACCCATATGGGCTTTCCTCCTCCCTTCATTAATTGGGTTATGTCTTGCATCACTACTAGCTCTTTCAATGTCCTGATAAATGGATCTACTTCCAACTCTTTTCATGCAGAATGTGGACTCAAACAAAGTTTCCCCCTCTCCCCGCTCTTCTTTCTGCTAGTCATGGAGGGACTTAGCAGACTAATATCCAAGTGAGAGGGGTGATTACAGGGACTAAATATAACATACCAATGTATTCTCACTCACCTCCTCTTCATCGATGATGTGCTTATCTTTCTCAATGGATGCATTTAGGACTTTGCTGCATTTTACAACATATTACTTCTTTTCTCTTCGACCACAGGTATGGAATCCAATCAACTGAAATCCACCATCACTCTATTAGCCTACACCCATCGGGAAGCTTGGGTTACACATCATAAATTTCATTTCTAGAACCATCAACTAGAGGATGGACTCAAATATCTTGGGTTCTGGATCAATCCACACTTCTACAATATTGTTGACTGGATATGGCTTGTGGTCAAGATCAAAAAATGATTGCTAAAATGGAATCACAGATTCCTCTCTAGGGCGAGTCGATTAGTGTTTATGAAAATAGTCTTGGAGGTTACACCTATTTATTGGATGTCTCTGGCATGGATTCCAAAAGGGATTTTATCCCGGATACAAAAACTATGTTGCAGATTCCTTTGGAATGGTTATAAGGAGGGAAAACCATTTGCCTAGGTGGGATGGAAACTCATTGCAATTCCAAAGAAATGGGGTGGATGGGGATTGAAAGACCTATACTCCTTTTCTCATGCACTGGCTGCAAAGATGGGATGTCTTATCCTCAGCTCCCATAGCCTTTGGATAGAGGTGATATACTACAAATACATCTGGCCACATTAGATTATGGACTGGATACGCTTGCCCACTTGGCAGTGAAATAGCACATCCATGGTTTGGCGAGCGATTATACATACCATACCCACCATCAGGAATGGACTCACCTGGATAATTAACGATGGTTTATTAGTGTGAATTGGCAACGATCCCTGGAAGGGATATGATAACATGTTTCGAATTCCTCCTGATCTCATACAATTTCTCAAACACTAAATATTATTATGATTACCCATATTGCTGACCCTGGGAATAGCACAGTATTTATACAGGCGTGGACTACAGCAGAGTACCTGGGTATTCATGTTCAATGGCAGCAAGATTGGGAGGGCTATACTACTACGCTAACAGAATCACATGTATGTATCAAGGATGACGTTGATGAACTCATCTAGGCCCCAGTTGAACATGGCACTTATTCCCCTAAGGCTGGTTATCCCATCATTGATGTTGCCCACAAGCTACCTGAGCTATTGGATTGGTGGGGCAGGCTATGGAAAGTAAAAGTGCCTCCACATACTAAGATATTCATGTGGAATGTCTTATAGAAAAAGACACCAACAAGGAGAAATTTAATGAAATGATCCTTCTCTAGTCCCTCTTGGTGCATGTTGTATCATCAAGTAGAGGAAACAAATGATCACCTTTTCCTGTTATGCCTGACGCTAATTCACATTTGGGAACAAGTCCTTGCTGCTCTATCCATTACCTACAGATGGCATGAACTCACAGCATTAGAATCCAGGGATCTTTGGCGAGCTGAGACCTTGAACCAAAAATTCCACTGCCTTTCGCTGCTTATCTGTTGGACTATTTGGCTCACTAGAAATGGGATCATTTTCAGAGATAATATTGTTCGATGGTAGTCTTCCATTGCCAAAATTGTTTCTGCATATCATGAAATACCGGAAGAGAATCGTACCCCTACTTGACGCATTGTATCACCTTTAATCATTGATTGCAATAAACCCTGGGATCTTTTTATGGTGTAGCACAAGCACAAGGTTGTGGGGGGAGGTATAATATTGCATAAAACTGAAAATCATCTCTACAAAATTTAGATGGGTTTAGAGATGGGGACAAAAAAAAATTCATAATTGATCTCTCTTAGACATCTCCTCCATTTTGCTCTCACACATGCATGCAATCACATTCAGATATTTGGAGATTCTAAAATCATCATCAATTGGTTCAACAACATATTTGCATGTCATATGCACTCTCTCAGGAACATATTGGATGAAATCATGACCTTAAAAGATCAATTTAATTATATCTATTTTCAACATATTTACAGGGAACGTAATACAGTTGTTGACCAACTTTCGAAGGAGGCCACGGCACATCCCAAAGGACTGTGGAAAATTCAGGAAAAACAAGGAGATGAACATTACCACAAATACAAATACATCTGGCCACATTAGATTATGGACTGGATACGCTTGCCCACTTGGCAGTGAAATAGGACATCCATGGTTTGGCGAGCGATTATACATACCATACCCACCATCAAGAATGGACTCACCTGGATAATTAACGATGGTTTATTAGTGTGAATTGGCAACAATCCCTGGAAGGGATATGATAACATGTTTCGAATTCCTCCTGATCTCATACAATTTCTCAAACACTAAATATTATTATGATTACCCATATTGTTGACCCTGGGAATAGCACAGTATTTATACAAGCGTGGACTACAGCAGAGTACCTGCATATTCATGTTCAATGGCAGCAAGATTGGGAGGGCTATACTACTACGCTAACAGAATCACATGTATGTATCAAGGATGACGTTGATGAACTCATCTAGGCCCCAGTTGAACATGGCACTTATTCCCCTAAGGTTGGTTATCCCATCATTGATGTTGCCCATAGGCTACCTGAGCTATTGGATTGGTGGGGCAGGCTATGGAAAGTAAAAGTGCCTCCACATACTAAGATATTCATGTGGAATGTCTTATAGAAAAAGACACCAACAAGGAGAAATTTAATGAAATGATCCTTCTCTGGTCCCTCTTGGTGCATGTTGTATCATCAAGTAGAGGAAACAAATGATCACCTTTTCCTGTTATGCCTGACGCTGATTCACATTTGGGAACAAGTCCTTGCTGCTCTATCCATTACCTACAGATGGCATGAACTCACAGCATTAGAATCCAGGGATCTTTGGCGAGCTGAGACCTTGAACCAAAAATTCCACTGCCTTTCGCTGCTTATCTGTTGGACTATTTGGCTCACTAGAAATGGGATCATTTTCAGAGATAAAATTGTTCGATGGTAGTCTTCCATTGCCAAAATTGTTTCTGCATATCATGAAATACCGGAAGAGAATCGTACCCCTACTGGACGCATTGTATCACCTTTAATCATTGATTGCAATAAACCCTGGGATCTTTTTATGGTGTAGCACAAGCACAAGGTTGTGGGGGGAGGTATAATATTGCATAAAACTGAAAATCATCTCTACAAAATTTAGATGGGTTTAGAGATGGGGACAAAAAAAAATTCATAATTGATCTCTCTTAGACATCTCCTCCATTTTGCTCTCACACATGCATGCAATCACATTCAGATATTTGGAGATTCTAAAATCATCATCAATTGGTTCAACAACATATTTGCATGTCATATGCACTCTCTCAGGAACATATTGGATGAAATCATGACCTTAAAAGATCAATTTAATTATATCTCTTTTCAACATATTTACAGGGAACGTAATACAGTTGTTGACCAACTTTCGAAGGAGGCCACGGCACATCCCAAAGGAATGTGGAAAATTCAGGAAAAACAAGGAGATGAACATTACCAGTACTATCATCGTCCCTATATAGATCAGATCTATTAGTAGGCCACTAGGCCCTAATTTTTGCAACATATAACAGTGATTTATATTAGTACTAGCTTTATACATTGTATATATCCTTTTTATGAACTTTTCAGTATACCCTACATGGTAAATTATTTAGAGACTTATTTTTTTTGTGGCTACGGCCAAACATACTACATGCGCCATATATACATCTACTACATGTAAATTTTTTAATAAAGTGTGTGCTTCTAGACTGGAAATGAAGCGTTGTGTGAAATTATTACTGGTATTATTCATAACACACATACATAGGACAAAATGTGTAATGCTTTACATGATAACAAATATTATCCTATATCTCTAAACTGGAATTATGTTATGTATGAAATGTGTAACTATGTTGTTAACAACATATATGTAAATAACACAAAGACATTATGAAATACTATAGGATGTGGAAGGATCCCTGAGGACCTGAATTAAAAACCTGGAAAAAATGGACATAAAGATCCCTTCTGTTAATATGAAGTGATTACATAAGATATTTCTTGCTTATCAGGGTCTGTGTATATACATATGTAATTATTTGCTTTGTTATAAGCCTATGAATCCACTCAGGTAGCATTGTACAAATGTTAAAAGAGTTGTTTCCTCTTTAAGCATAAGTATAACTTGAAACCATTGCATGAAGGCTTATTCAGCCTTGCATTTTTAGCAGCATGGAGGTCTTTGAAGAGATTCCTAGTGTTGTTGGTCAGGCCCTCAAAGCCCCTACATATTGCCATATAGTTTCTTACGAGCTTTCTTATAGCTATGAATCCCATGGCGTGTGGTAGGAGAGGTGAACCCCTTTCAAGTGTTCACTACAGGTCCAATAGAAAGTCGTCGCAGGAGAACATATCCCAACATTCCTGGAATTCCCTGTGATGCGGGGAATGTTTGAGGATTGGGAGCTCATTGGGGTGGCTTTATCCTAAGCTCAAGAGTGATAACACCATAGGTTTCTTTAGAAATCCACCACCACCATTAACGGATAGTGGTGTTGATCTTTACGCTTACAAAACCTCTATGGCAGAGTCATGGTCGAAATGACCAACAAGAAGTGATCAAAAAATATTTGGTGCAACCTCTCATGATAACTACCGAAATCAAGAGTAGGTGCATCACTTAAGGATAGGAATATTTCCTTTGTTTGGGCCATGACATAGATGAAATGCAAGTGATCATTATGACGCGAGAAGGGAGAAGCCCTAAACCTAAAAGATAATTTCGGACGAACCTTATCCTTCGCTCTAATCAAAACCCTAGTTTTGGATTCCATAGATTGGTTGTCGATATTTCCCTCTATCGCCATTGGATAAAGGAGTTGATTTGGCCTGAAACCTCCATCCCAGAACTTTGGCTTGTTACCCAAGGGATCAGCTGGGATGAAGCATTAAAGAAATTTTGAGGTAAAAAATGGGCCTTAAAATAAAAATTCTCACAAAAATCAACTTTGTAAGAACCAATAGGATTCAATATGATGATTCATCATTTTTGAGTTATAAAAAAAAAAAAAAAAAACTACTTTCTAAAATTGTATTTTCAACTTATCTCAGTACGATTTTACTCCAATTTATAGTGGGATCACTCATTGAATGCAAAAATTAATTTTTCATCTAAGGAGTACCCATGTTGCATACTTCCGATGGACCCAACTACACGAACAATGTGAAATACATGGAAAAACGTGATTGCAATCATGTCTTTTCATGTATTTCACATTTTTCGTCCACCAAAAGTATGCATCATGGGTACTCCTTGTTGAAAAATTAGATTTTTCATACAAGGAATGATCCCACACAAAATTTGAGTAAAATCATAAGGAGATAAGTTGAAAATACGATTTGAAAAAATAAGTTTTTCTTCTTTCCCTCCAAAACTAGATGAGGTAATATAATCTTATTTTATTATTTTATAATATTCCCTAAGAGGCCTATTTTAGACCTCAAAATTTCTCTAATGTTGGCGAGATGAGTTGGCCAACACATAAGCCTAGTGGCCCTGCCATTAGTTGGAGGTGGCATCATTTGGAAAATGTGCCCAAATCATTTGCCTTGGAGATTTAACTTACACCATAAGGAGGAGGATGGGTGAGCTAAAGTTAGGTTTGGATGTGTTCGCAGATGCAACATCTCGGTAAATATGTCATTAATGGTGATATGTGTCATGTAGTAAGTGGACCTATCGAATTAACACGCTAGCCCGAAAGAAAAGGCATTGTTGGAGTGGATCACTTCACAGGTTAGCCCAGAAGGTCCACCCCAGAGCATCTCATGCACCGAGGCACATAGCGAGCGGGGTGAATAGTGTAGAATGAGATGGACATGGGCCATGGTGGTAGTGTATCAGCATGGAAAGCAATGGAGAGGGGAAAAGCAACCCCACCATACACATAAGCCCGACGAGTTCCACCCAGAAGTTGAAGGAAAAAGGATGAGAGGAAGTGTTGGGTAAGCAAGTGTGGAACGACGTCACTTGATGTCACCCCAGAAGTCTCACCCTAGAGGTATAAGGGATTGCAGTGGAGGAAAGTTTAGAGACCAAGACATCAGGATGACATGTCCTAGAGGGTCCCACCTGATGAGATAAAGAGTGGAGCTCATTGAAAGCATTAGGATGGAAGCATCGAGATGATGCAGTGCTAAAACCGTGTGGGCCACTTGGAAGCGATAGACTATAGTGGGGTGGCCCATAACCTCCACATGTCCCAGAGGTCCCACTTAGAGGTGCTATAAGAGAGCCAAAGGAAGGCATTGGGATAGAACTAACGGGGTGACGTAGGTATGGTTTCATGGTAGGCACATCAACTCAACTACTCCTTAATTAGTCAAAGGTTGGGCCCAGTGTACATGCAAGCATGGTGGAAAAGCCCCAATGGATAAAAAATGTGAGCATCAGGATGGCGTATGCTGATGGGATCCACTCAAGGATGTGGAAGTCATGGGTTGGCGACCGATATCATACATTGTCATGAGTGGTCAATGGAAAGGTGGCATGGCGTTGCGAGGCCTCCATGTAGATCTACAGTGTAGGATCACTGTCGGAGATCGACTGTGTATGCACCCCCTGGGGTGACGTCAGCGAGGAGGGGACCCCCCGCACACACTGTTGATATTTTTTTTGAGATCAATCGTGGAGATCTTGTCACACCCCCCCCCCCCTTCTTATGACATCAGGGCGGGATTGACCCCACGCATAAGTCGTTGATCTGCCTTTGCTACTCCTGGTTGTCGAATCAGTGAATGAGTGGAGAGGTCCGCGGGACATGCAACGCAATGGAATTTTATTGATTCCATGGATCGGGAATGGTGGGGCCTAGCGAAATTGGGAAATGTGGCCATCGTCTATTGGCGCCATTGCGTAAATGCAAGACCCACCTTAGGTCGGGAGTCGGGAAGCTATTAGAAAAGCAAATTGTGCATGGAATTGTGAGCCAACCCCGACTAGCCTAGAAGTCGACTGCCAAGTTGGTCAACAATGGAATGCCACATGGAAATTGGATGAGATGGCAGGGAAAAGTGGGGTCTATCTTTGAGAGGCCATATCTCTCAATCTCAAGGTTGGATTGAGGCGAAACTTTATATCATCGGATTTGGCTCAATGAGATGAACGCAATCCTGATGGTTATTCTGGGTTCAGAGTTTGGAAAGTCAAAATTTGTATACCTCATTTTCATGATGGTATTGTGAAGATTAGGTTTGGATTATTACTACCTCTTACTTAGGTTATGGGATGATGGGTGTTGTTACAAATTCCCAGTAGTGACCATACAACACATGTTTCAGCTATTCTTGAATCTAGAACATGTAAATGTAAAAAGATAAAATATCCTTGTAAAAATTACTAGAACTGTAAAAGATAATTTATATGTACCTATAAATTATTCATTGTGCAAGAGTGAAATCAATCTTAACACTATTTCATATGAGTTCACAATCCAATAACAAATAATTGATAGTACACTTGCATATTTTCTTCTTCTAAGTTCAAGCTAAAGCAAAAATTGTAAAAAAAGAAATAATTGATCAAAGATCCACTTTTTTCTCATATCTTTCCTATTAGAAAATGATATATCACAAAACAATCGAACACATAAAATATATTGCATAAATATAAACACATAAAGCACCTAAAAAAAGAGAGACACAGATATACGTGGTTCACACAAATTGGGCTACGTCCATAGGAAATAGCAAATCCTTCCTTTTATATTATCCAACAAACTGAAGAGATACAATCTACAGCAGATCCGTTGTAATTCCCTCTTCGCTCTCACACAATCTCCTCTCTCTTTCTCACTTAGAATACAAATCTCAATAGATGAAATACAATTCCCTCATATATAGTGAGGGCTTTCCTTCTAGGGAAAAAAACCCTAAATTAAACAAAACTTCTACCGTTAGATCTCTGACTAATGAACGACCTAGATTGACTACAAAATTACAACATTTTACAAGGCAATTTTACATCTATTTTTAGCTTTGGGGGCGCTACCCTAATCCCCCGCTGGAGGGGTGGGGGGGGGGTTGGGGCCATCCTAAAGATCGTTTTCGCCCCCCACTAGACCCCCCTTACAATGAAAATATTACGGGCGGCATTGCCACCACATTTCAAACTGGGGTCCAATGTGGTGATACCTCTGAATAAAGAAGATAATTAGGCTCCACACCCAACAATCTCCCACTTCGAGGCTAATTATAGCAACTCCATCGCTGCTTCATTTGTTGGACAATGACTCCAATTTAGACCTGGTTGTTTCTCATCTTCTTCATCATACTTGAAGACCAATTGAAACTGAGCAGAATCTCAGTTTCTCCCTAGTTACAACTTTTGTTAACATATCTGCAAGATTCTAGCTAGTGTGTATCTTTTCCAACTTCAACTGTCCATCTTCCAACACTGACTGTGTGAAATGATACTTGAGCTTTATATGTTTTTTCTTGGAATGAAATGTAGAGTTCTTTACAAGATGTATGGCACTCTAGATGCCACTATCTAACCTACCCAACTCCTGCTTCTTACCCAATTCATCTAGAAACCTTTGTAACCAAATCATTTCTTTACTAGCCTCTGTAGTAGCAACATACTCTGATTCCATTGTTGAGAATGTAACAACACTTTGTAATTTTGAAATCCAACTAACAATTGTTCCACCTACAATAAACACATACCCTGTCGTGCTCCTCTTGTTATCTCTATCACCCATCATATCTGCATCAACATATCCCTGTAGCGCAATGTTTGAACCATCAAAGCATAATGCTTGATTTATGGTACCTCTCAAATACCTGAGAATCCACTTCATCGCCATCCAATGTTCTTTTCCAGGATTATTTATGTACTTGCTTACAACTCCTACTGCATGTGCAATATCAGGCCTTGTGCAAACCATTGCATACATTTAGCTTCCAACTGTTGATGCATATGGAACTTTAGACATATAAGTCATTTCTTCCTAATTCTTGGGACACACCTCCTTACTTAGTTTGAAATGGCTAGCCAAAGGTATACTAACTAGTTTTTCATTCTGCATATTAAATCTTTTCAACACCTTTTCTATGTACTCACTCTGAGACAATGTTAATTTTCAATTCTTCTTGTGTCTAGTTATTCTCATACCAAGGATTTGTTTTGCAACATCCAAATCCTTCATTGCAAATGAGTTTGCCAATTTTATTTTGAGCACATTTATTTCCTGTATGTTAGAACCTGCAAAAAGCATGTCTTCTACATACATTAACAATATAATATAGCAGCCATCATTTTTCCTTTTGAGATAAACACAATTATCAGAGTGACATCTAGTATAACCTTGTTCAAACATAACCTGTCAAATTTTAGATACCATTTCCTTGGAGCCTATTTTAAGCCATACAAGCTCTTCTTCAACCTGCACACTAGTTTCCCCTTCCCTTTTACCTCATATCCTTGTGGTTGTTGCATATATATCTCTTCCTTCAAATCCCCATGGAGAAAAGTTGTCTTTACATCTAGCTACTCAATATGAAAATCTTCGGCTGCTACTAGACTTAAAATAGTTCTGATTGAAGTCATTTCAATAATAGGATAAAATATCTCATCAAATTCTATACCCTTTTTCTATGCAAACCCCTTCACCACAGGTCTAGATTTATACATTTTTCTACCTCCATCTTCTCCCTTGAACCTATAAACCCATTTATTCTGCAATGTTGTTTTACCTGCAGGCAACCTGACTAAGTCCCAAGTCTGGTTATGTGCTAAGGGTTCCATCTCTTCTTTCATGGCTTGCTCCAACTTCTTCTTGGTTTCTACCTGCACTGCTCCTTCATAACATTCTAGTTCACCAGAATCAGTCAACAATACATAACATAATGAAGGAGAGTATCGTTCAGGGGGTCTACTTACCTTGGTAGATCTTCCAACACCACTTTCAAGTGTTTGAGGTGCTTGTCACTGTTGTGGTTGTTGTATTTGTTATGGTTGTTGATCATTATGATTTTCAGGCACCTTCACTTTTTCTGTGATCTCATCAAGCACTGTGTATTCTCTTTTTTATTTTTCCTATTTCTTTTCCTGCATCTGATCCTCATACAAAACCATTTCATTGAATATGACATCTCTACTCCTAATGATTTTGTGTTTTTCTTAATCATAAAAGCGATAACCAAAATCATTAACACCATATCCAATAAAGGTACATTTCTTTGATTTTTCCTCAATCTTTGTTCCATTTTCTTTATTAATGTGGACAAAGGCTTCACAACCAAAAGTCTTTAAAAATGAGTAGTTTACCTTTTTACCTTCCATGCCTCCTCTAGAATACCACCATCCAAGTAACTTGAAGGCCCTTTGTTTATTAGATAAACAACAATATCTACAACATATGCCAAAATTGTAAAGGCAATCCTGCATGCAATCTTATGCACCTTGCATGCTCCATGATTGTCCTATTCATCATTTCTAACACACCATTTTCTTGCGATGTTCCTGGAATTGTCTTCTCTCTGTGAATTCCATTCTCTAAACAGTACCTATCAAACTCTTTGTTGCAATATTCACCTACATTGTCTAATCTGAGACACTTCAACCTTTTTCCTGATTCATTTTCAACCAAAACATTCCATTTCTTGAAAGTATCAAATACATTAGATTTATTTTGAATACAATAAATCCGAGGCTTGTAGTCTTTCTTCAGGTGTCCTTTCTTCCCACATTTCCAACACATTGTCCCCGATCTGGACTTGGATCTGCCTTTCCTTGACTTACTATGATATCCTGGGCTCTTTCCTCTTTCCATTTTTCTTCCCCTAGTCTCTGCAGTCAAATCATTACCTGATGTCTCACCTAAGCTTTTCCATCGCATTTCCTCACTAAGGATTGCACTGACAACATCATCAAACTTTAAAGTACTAGATCCAAATATAGAGTTACCAATGGCCATAATTAAACCATTCCAACTTTTTGGCAATGAGCACAGAAATAACAAAGCCCTAACTTCATCATCAAAAGTTACACCTACAGAACTTAACTGACTGGTAACTATATTAAATTCATTTAAATGATCAACAATAGATCCACTTTCTGACATTTTCATATTAAATAAATGCTTCATAATAAATACCTTATTTGAGGCTGAGGGTTTTCATATAATTTGGCCAATGCTGACATTAAACCCTATGTTGTCGTTTCCTTTGAAATATTAAATGCTAGTGATGTCGCTAGGCACAATCGTATTGTTCCAAGTGCCTTTCTGTCGAGAATACCCCATTATGTATTTTTCATACTCGTCGACTTTTTTGTCTTTCCACTCAATGGTAGGTACAGATCTCTCTGATACAAATAATCTTCCATCTGCATCTTCCTAAACTGGTAGTTTTGGCCGTTAAATGTTTCAACCCTAAACCTACCATCTTCCGCCATTGCTCCCACTTGAACCAAGAACCCTTCTCTCCTGCGAGTTCATCAGCCAAATATACCTTTAGCTCTCATACTACTTGTTAGAAAATTATATATCACAGAGCAATGGAACACATAAAATATATTGCAAAAATATAAACATAGAAAGCACATAAAACAAGAGAGACACAGATATACGTGGTGTTATCACCTGGATTGAACCTCAGGCTGAAGGAAGGCAATGCCAGGGTAACCACAAACCACGTTTAGCTAAGTAGCTAGCCCTACTAGGCCAGGAGAGGGCTATCTTCGTAAGGATCTCAGCCCAAATGACTGGATTCGGTAAAGGATATTAGGCTAGGTATAGTAGCATGAAATTTTTGATTGGGTTTTGAAGGGGTTTTGCTGGATCAGGAGGAGCTGGACACTTTAGGTCTACGGAATTAGGTCAGAATTGCAGGGTGTTCAATGGGGCAAGGCAGGCATAGGCTTTAGCACTCAAGGGCTTGATGGGATGAGATGTTTTAAACTGGTGAGAAGCTAAGAAGGGCATGGGAAAACCATGGATCCCTCCTAGACTGTGGAAAACATGAAACTAGGAATGGTTTCCCAAGGTAGAGCACTGATGTAATGAATTCCACCTATCAAAATTGAAAACATTCAACTAGAAGCAATGAAATGATTAAATAAGCATACAAAACACATTAACATATGATTATAGAAGGATAAATTGTACTAGAACTCATACCACATGGATCCCATAAAAATAGTTGCAATTCTTATTAACTCCTGCCAAACTACTTGCAAAAGTTGTACAATCAAGGTCTGAGCATCCAGTTGAGTCTAACCCTTTACAATGAGAAAAGAAGAATATATAGACATGTTTTCAACCTCCTCCCATTATCAGGGGTCTAATCCCTAAAATGAGGAGTTAATCTAACTGATACTGAACAAGAAACAGGAATATAGGCATCACCAACAACATGCCTCTAAATGTGAAAAATTGATTCATTTGAGCTCAAACTAACTTCTAAAGCAATGAATCTACCCTCTATCACTATTTATATATCATAGTTACATGCCAAGTCATAATTTACAATAGTAAATCATCCACCATGAGAGAGAATCCATGATGACAGTCAAAAAACTGGAAAAATAGCAACCCTCAGCAAAACTGCCAAAAGCACGGCGCCACTGGTCGAAATCACAACGCCACTTTCAAGTCCCTTTTGGAGGCCTTCTCGGCATCAAAATTGAGCCCATAATATCTCATTGTCAAGGTCTTCAAGTTTAGTTTCGAATAAACCTAGAATTTCTTAATTTGGAGCTCATTTGAACCTTCAAAACTTGATTCTCCCAAGACTACTTTTGTGTGTCCAAAAAGTGGCAGAAAGGTCATTTTAGGGTGTTTTTTTACCTTTTGGTGGACCAGTTTTGCCCCAAAAAAATTGAAACTTGTTAGGGTGCATGTCCTCATCGCTCTGAATCCAAAAATGCAAACCATTTCTTCAATGGGTGCCCCTAGGAAAAGCGCAGCGCCGCTTATAGGTAGTTTTTTGTGTATTAAATTCCAAAATTTGCAAATGACAAAATTTGCCCAAAATTGGTGAGAAGCAACATCATCAATTTCTATGGTGAGACAAGGAAGCTTCAGTAAGCATCCTAAGCCTATCCTCCTCCCTTGTGTGGTTTTCCTTGTTGCCTAGCTCCATCTACTGAGGTGTCACTGCCTGTGTTTACCTCCTCCTCATAGTCTTGGTCCTCTTGGTTCATGTTTGCAAGGTTGAGGTGTATGAAGGAATGAGTGAAAGTGATTTTTAGGAATGAGGGGATGGAAGATGAGCTTGTGACTAGGAAATGAATGGAGGAGTAGAAAATGAGAGGGAGGGTTTGTTTGCTTGAGAATTTTCTCTTGGGGAAGAGGGATAAAGGGAATGGGAATGATATGGAATAGGGGTAAAGGGAAAAAGGGATAGGGTGATGGGGGAATAGGGATAGGTGAATTTAGAGCTATAGGGATAGGTGATAGGATGAATAGTGAGGATTTATGGTTTTAGGCATCATTAGGGAGATTTTAGGGCTTCATACTAAACATGGAAAATGATGCTTAAACATTGGATTTGCAAATCAAAACCAAAGTGAGGGATTGCCACTTACTTGTAATGATGAAAGGAGAAAGAAATTTGGAGTTTGTTTGAGGGTTTTAAGGTTTTTGAGCTCTCCTGCCAAAAATGCACTGCCACCTCTCAGAAGCGCAGCACCAGACTAAAAGCGTTGTGCCTGTGTAAATTTGCACTGGGAAAATCTGTCAAAACCGCAGCGCCAGTCTCCAAAAGCGCAGCACCACTTTCAGATAACTTTTGACTATCTTCCTGGTGTCCAAATTGGGCATGGGATAGCTCATTGGAAATATTTTTGAGTCTAGTTTCCAAAACATCTTGAATTTTTCAATTTGGAGCTCATTTGCCCTCTCAAAAGCCCAATATCCCAAGACTAATCAAAATGTGCAGAATGAGGCTGCCAAAATGCAAAGTGTTGTTTCAATCAAGATTTGAAGGTCTTACTCAACTCCAAAATGAGCTCATGATAGCTCATTGGAAGAATATTTGTGTCTAGTTATCGTTTGACTCATCAAGAAAGTCATTTGGTCACTCCAAATAGGACAAATGTTGATTTTCCCAAAGTCACTCCAGAAGTGCAGCAACTCTCCTGAGACAAATGATGTTTTGGACATTTCTCCCAAACCATGAGACGTGTGTAAAAACAAAAGGAGGTTTTTCTTCTTGAGCCTATTATGGACAAAAACCTCTCTCATTTTTGTCAAACTCGTCTTTCCTTTCTCAGAAACATCATTTGAATAAATCCTATCCCAATGTGTAGAATAGGGGATTTGTAGAAATGAAGGGAAATGAAGGGGATGAGGGGCTTATAGTTTCTTGAGAAAAGTTTGGGAAGTAGGGAGGGATGTTAGGAAGTAGGGGAAAGTATAATTTCAAGTATTGAGTGAGTGGAAGGGGTCCAAAAGGGAAAAACACAAGCCTGACCTAGAAAAATGTCAAATTGTAACAAAAGGCTAAGGTTTGTGGGAAAATGATGAATTTAAGGGATATCAGTTATGGGAAGTGTTTAAGAGGTTATATTTAGGATAGGTGAAGGTGTATGAGCATCAAGATACAAGTTCTGTTGATGATTTGACCATTCAATAAAAATTACCTTCAAAACCCTATGAGAGGGAAATGAGCCTTACCTAAGCACAATTGAAGCACAAACAAGGTGTAAAATGACCCATCGGAACCTGAGATAATGATGAAAAATATTTGAATGATGGTACACTCAGCCGAATGGTGACATGGACCAATACCTGGAAAACTTTGGAAGGAGTGAAAACAATCCTAGACCTAATACCTAGTGACCAAATTTTACTTGAAGAATCACTAAAATGACAAAATTTTGACTTTGACACCCCAAGACCACTTTATAAGAGCATATTTTTATCACTAGTGGAAGGTTGTAAAGACTGACTCTAACACGTGGTTCACCCAATTTGGGCTACATCCACGGGAAACAGCTAGTCCTTCCTTTTATATTATCCAACAAACTGAAGAGATACAACCTACAGTAGGTCTGTTGTAATTCCCTCTTCGCTCTCACACAATCTCCTCTCTCTTTCTCACTCAGAATATAGATCTCAATAAACGCAATAACATTCCCTCATATATAGTGAGGTTTTTCCTTTTGGGGAAAAACTGTAAATTAAACTTAACTTCTACTGTCATATCTCTGCCTAATTAATGACTCAGATTGACTACGAAATTACAACATTTTATAAGGCAAATTTACATCTATTTTTACCTTTGGGGGCACTGCCACCGATCCCCCACCAGGGATGGGGGCTTCTAAATATCATTATCGACTGCCCCCCCCCCGAACCCCCTTTGCAGCACAAATATTACGGGCGGCGTTTCCGCCATATTTCGAACTGGAGACCAATGCGGTGATACCTCTGAATAAAGAAGATAATCAGGCTCCACACCCAACATTTCCTACTCCAAGAGATTGATTAAATCACTTAATAACACATACCATCTATCCAACCTACAAATGATGAACATTAGTTGAATAACCTTGATCATTAATGGTCGCAAGACATCCACAAAGTAGTCCAAAAATGCTAACATAATTGATGAATTTAATTTGAAAGAACATATTTCATGTGGACATATGGCCTTTTTTCTACACCCACGTCATTTGTAATTCTAGGTAACATAAGAAACCTCTCCAACCTTGAAGTGATGAACATTATCACTATTAATGGCTGAAAACTGCAAGATTATACTTGTAAATTCCTCTTAGGAGACATAATAATCTAAATTTTGTCACTATAATCAATAAGGATTCTTATTTATTATTTGATTTTATGAAAAGATATAAATTAAACCTCCCTCTAATTAAGAAAATAATGGTGCCTCAATATTGACACACTCATATTGTAGATTTCAAATACTATGTAATGAAGCTTAATCCATAAATTATGTCACTAATTTTATACATCAAATAAAATAAAGAATGTAATGAGACCTCGAACATATTACCTAATCAAATTTTAGAAAAAACAAATTTTTTAGTATGTTAACAAAATATTATTTTAATTTTTTATATTAATGTCCAAATATAAAATAAAAAACAAAGTAATAGGAAGACAAAAGACAAACTTTTTACTATAGTCTTTCAATATAAGGACTAATAAGAAGTGGTTTAGGTTTTAATATATAATATAAAATTTCATTATTTTTATAATATAGATTTTTATTTTGCAAAAACTAATTATTATATGCATAAGGATTCAGTGCAAGATCATGTTTGGTTGGTAATAATTATTTTATTTTGATGATGATGTTGAAGATTTATGGATAAATGTGTATTCTCAAAGAGATTTTTTAATTTTCAAGTGAAAATTTTGTTGTAGAATGTGACTAGTGTTGGTCTTCATAATTGTATTTGAGTCATGTATTAGTTAAAAGAAAGAAGATAAAATTATTTATAAAATAAATTTGTATTGACTTATTAAAGCATGGGTTTCATGATTGGTTCAATGGTCATAGCACCCATTGAGTGCTCTAGGATTTTTGTTGAGTCAAAGTCAAAGTTATGTCTCATTCTCCTCCATCAAGTCGGCTTTGTCTCCTATTCATGTCGACCTCTCTTATTATTCATGCCAACCTCAATATAAAGACGGGAACAACTATTTATACCAAACCGAACTCGGCCCATTTGGAGGAGCGTCGCAAGTTCGTATCAACTACATGACAACGAAATTGCAAGATCAAAGTTTGCAATGGGACAATGATTATAGGAAACAAATGTACAAATATGGAATAATGTAATTGCATAACTATAATTGTGTTTGAGTAGAAAAAACAAATGTTCTAATGGATCAAAATAGTCGAAGGTTCAAGTTTGTAGTAAAGAAACAAAATTGCAAGAGCTAAGAAACATATGTGTAAGTTTGACTTATCTTTTGAAGAAGTTGAATTGATGGATGGAGGAAAGACAAGTGTCATAGTCAAAAAGGCATTGGTCATTCTCACTTTGATTTGAATCTACTAAGGAAGAGTTTTACTGGGTTTTTCCCTAGTTGAGTGCCTACATCTTGTGTTTGTGACCTTCATTTGTTTGGAATTTATCTTGATGATGAAGAAATATAATAATAATAGTAGGAAGTAATATAACATGACAATAACTTGTCAAATTAAGAGAAATCAAGCTAAAAATAAAACCTAGTCATACTACCCTAGATTTCTCAACATGGTATTAGAGCTTGGTTTGTCTGTATAAGGGCATGAAGACTGAATTCATAGAAGCATCAAACAAAAAATTATGGGCTCATATAGAAGCCCTAGTCATTGTGTTAGGGCAGCAAGTTGGAGGAGAAAATACGTAAAAAATTTAAGCCTTGTTTTGAGGATCAAAAGGCTGGGCATAAATCCTAGTCAACGCTGGGCCTATTTCAAAAGAAAGTGAGGATCTAAGCATAAAAATGAAGGTCTAAACTCACCTTTTTAAGTAATCTGAAGCGAACAAAGTTCCTTCTACAGATTAATTACTCCAAAAGACTTGGAATATCAAGATATACATGAGGATACAAATGTTATATTAAATATGAATAAAAAATGAATGAATGTTTACAATGAGAACGAGAGGCTTGCTTATATTCAGTTTAACAAATAAAATATATATAAATAATGTAAATGATAAATAAGCATAAATAATTATTAGTTAATTAGTAATTAGGCTGAAGAGGCATGTCTAAATGAGACATGACTCTTCATGAAGAGACACTTGCGTGGTATATAAGCAAGCCTCTCGTTCTCATTGTAAACATTCATTCTTATTCATATTCATATATTTAATATGATATTTATATCCTAATGGATAATTTCATATTCCAAGTTTTCTGGAGTAATTAGTTTATAGAAGAAACTTTGTTCGCTTCATTTGGTATCGAAGCAATCGATCCTTTGGCCGCTTCACTGCTGCACAAAGCTCGTTCTTTGGTCACTGGCCCTTAGCCATCAATCATCATCAACTTTATTGTTGTCATAATTTAGGTGTTTCGCTGCAATTTGGGAGTTTCTCCATCATTCGTTAGAGGATATTAGAAGAAAAAAAATCAGGAAGAAAATATATATATATCTTAAAACAAAAAAACAAAAAAATACATATTAAAAACTCTAAGGCCCACACAGTGTCCACGACTGGGAACCCACATGGATTCAACCATTGTTGCTTCTCTACCCCTCACAACCCCTTCCGTTGCTACTACTTCCCACTCCGACACCGCCAGAACTCACTACTGCTCCAACCCCGCATCCCTGCCATTTCTGCCAACAACCATTCTCAACCACTGTCTCCATTGCTACTACACGTAGCCTGCTATCCGACCACCACCCTTCTATCACAATTCCGTGGTCATCCAAGAAGTCACAAATCGCGTCTGGCCGCCATACACCACTACATGTTATTGTTGCTATCTGCACCGTTCGACAGCTCTGGTCTGTAGAAATCACAACATTTTATCATGTTAATCGCACACTATACCGTCATAGTTACCTCGTCGAGTCACTGTGAGCAACAATAAAACCGTGATTTTGTAGACAAACCAACATCACAAAACTTCTTCATCTTTGCATTAATATACAACATCATACTAAAAATTCGTTTTCCATACAACTAGCATACAATGCCATAGTAAAACCAATATGTGAATTATTCATACAAGTAAAGCAAATTCCTGTAATGAAACAGAGATCTGTTCATATCACACGTTCCCTGATTCTTGCGACAATTTTTCTGTGCATTGTTGATTTCATCAGCACCGCACTGTAGGAATTTACAGGGTAAGTTCCTCAGACAGAACACCAGAAGGACACCGCTCACAAACAGATCACAGATCAATACACCAGTATTTTGACGTGGTTAAAACCCTCAGAGAGGGAAACATTCCACGGCCTGCGCCAACGTGCCTACTACAGGCAATTTATTAATAAAAGAATGAAAATTTACATAAGCTTCTCTCATGCACGGTTAACCTACAAATGACCCTCCATGCGCTTTAAATAGAATTCATGGACCAATCGGGTGTCAAGCCACGGATCAAGTGTCGGTAATACCGAGGAGAGAATTAACCGTCGGATCACTACATATCGTGACCGTCGGATTGTAAGTTACAAAATGTACAACGGTAAAGAAACACACTTTACCTAACGCTAACCTAACTCTATACTAGACCAAGTTGAACTTAACTATTCCTATGTGTCGGAATATCCTAACACGCACTATGAACCGATTTCATTAACATCACACTGTGAACCAATACATCTGTGAGTCGTGAGAACGGCCCTAATTTTCACAGTGTTTTGTCACGATTTATCTGGATTCATATCTGTGGTCCTTGATTTCATTTTTATTTTTATTAAAAGTGGAGGTCTCTGTTGGGACTCACGAAATGATACAGTGCTTGACAAGGGAATTAGTTGGATTAAAAGTCTAATTTTTTATAGGTTAAAGAATAAAACGAATTAGTTATCATATCAACAATTCTTAAGGGAATATAATCTACTGCTATTACAATTAAACAAATTGCATAAATAAATAAACATTATATGCTAAGATAAAGAAAAGCAGAGATTATAAGTCGAATCATTACAAGTATAGAATTATAAAGGAGTATTTTTTTTAATAAAAGGGTATTCAAGTTTTTAACAATCCACATTAAAGGAGAATATTTGAAAAATATATATAGAAGAAATAAGTGATATTTTATGATAAGAATAGCTCCAGTTGACATATTGTTTACATAAAAACATCAATGCAAAAAATGGAGACTAGTAATGAAAGGTTACCTGAAACCTTTAGTACATGTGTTTACACACTATTTAAAATCAAAGGATCACTCGCAGGAAGAGACATCATAATCTCTATCAGTCCTACTGAAAGAAGTAATTATGTTAGGCCTAAATGTGCTAACCAATTGGTGATTCCTGAATCAAATATAGTTGAAACAAATATTTTTGGCACATGTAACAAACAATACGACATAAGCAATCTACACCTAAATATTGGAGATTATACTTTTACCTCACAATTCACCGTGAAAAACTTATGTTTTAACGATAGTGACATTGTTTTGGGATCACCCTGGATGGAAACTCTAGGTTCCTTTATTCTAAATACTAAGAAAAAACTTTTAACATTTTCTTACAAGAAGAAGAAAATAACGCTCCAAGATGTTACACTCAAACCTAATTCAGTACCGCCAAAAGATATATCGGATATTTCAAAAGCAATTTCTCAAGAAGGAAAAAAAGTATTACAAAATATGCAAAATGAAATTGACAAAATCACTGTTGACAAAAATGAGGAAGTTTCTCGACTTAAAAACCATAGTGAAAAATTATTGACGCAAATTAAGAAACTTAAGAAGGATAAGAAGTCATTAGAAAACAAGGTACAACAATTTATCAAGAAAGAAGCATCAAGTGTAGGAATTCAAGTTGATGACAAAACAACAAATACCGATCCATTGAATATGAAAACTCAAGAAGACAAGTCAGTTGAAGAAACGACACACTTAGATGTTGCAGTTCAGACAAACAACATCCCCAGTGAATGTTTCATAACCAACTCTACAACATCTTCGCCAGAAGAAAATCTAAAAACTTTATATCGGCATCCGAATAACGAGTGTAGACAAATCAACCAAGCTATGTATTAGGACCATTTAAACCAGAAACAATAAACTAATGTTCTAGAGAATAATGACATAACATCAATCTTGTCTTATGCTGACAAGTCGTTACAAAATTCCAATGATCAGAATATTCCACAAAAGATTAATCTGGGATGGTCTGATCCCTTCTCAGTGCAACAATTTTGTTTGTCACTAAGAAGATCATATCAACTTATATCGACGAGGATGACTATTCAAAGACAAAAAGACTTTCGAAGCTGAAAAAGAGATCAAGCCTTTTTCATTGACAAGCTTTGAGGACAAAGCTTTTTGAGGAAGCAAGCAATGTAACGAATAAAATATATATAAATAATGTAAATGATAAATAAGCATAAATAATTATTAGTTAATTAGTAATTAGGCTGAAGAGGCATGTCTAGATGAGACAAGACTCTTCATGAAGAGACGTCTACTTGCGTGGTATATAAGCAAGCCTCTCGTTCTCATTGTAAACATTCATTCATTTTTTATTCATATTTAATATAATATTTGTATCCTCATGGATACCTTGATATTCCAAGTCTTATGGAGTAATTACTCCATAAGACTTGGAATATCAAGGTATCCATGAGGATACAAATATTATATTAAATATGAATAAAAAATGAATGAATGTTTACAATGAGAACGAGAGGCTTGCTTATATACCACGCAAGTAGACGTCTCTTCATGAAGAGTCTTGTCTCATCTAGACATGCCTCTTCAGCCTAATTACTAATTAACTAATAATTATTTATGCTTATTTATCATTTACATTATTTATATATATTTTATTCGTTACAGAATCCAAAATACTAGTGCATTCTAAGAGTTTTGTGCATAATTAAGGGTTGGCCAAATTAATTTTTAAGGTATATTTTAAAACTTAAAGAAAGGATCCAAGACCGAGCTACAGTAAGTTAGAAAAGGAGTCGAGACTCTTAGTATGACAAAGAACAATCTTGTGGTTATATATATATATATATATATATTATATAATATTATAGATAATAATAGATATATATATATATATATATAAAGGGT
Source organism: Pinus taeda (assembly GCA_000404065.3). NCBI lineage: Eukaryota > Viridiplantae > Streptophyta > Pinopsida > Pinales > Pinaceae > Pinus > Pinus taeda. The sequence goes on along the minus strand of APFE030316878.1, from coordinate 90,387 downwards.
CTGAATCCTAACAGTACTTTGTACAACGACTCTTGAAATCAAATTTTATCTCTATTATGTGGAGATCATTAGGCATGTTTGTAAGGTCTATAACAAGCCCTAATAAAAGGGTATCTCTCTCAAGAAATATACATTTTTCAGGCCTGTAACAACCTCTCATGTATCTAGTACAAATCTTTTGAATTTTAATTATAAGGGAACCAACCCTATTGACAAGAGCAATAAAGGAAGTAACCTTTCTTGTTTAAAACAGTGTCTGAAGCCTACAAATTATGACCTAACTAGAAGAAGAAAGGAGCATCTACAAGGAAGAGCTACAAGTGTTCCTTTTGCATTAATAGGAGAAGACATTTTTTGGCATTTCTTGGGGACTAGTTTAGAGCAAATCCATCTTTGTCTTAAGGAAGGAATTAATCTACATTCGTGAAAAAAATTGTCTTAAGAAGTATATAGGAAGATATCTTGAAACTACATTTAGCAATGTTCAAGACATCAATAAAAATTGTAGTACCACTTGAAAGCAACAACATATATATATTCAAGAAAAATACTATTAGATTCGGTGAAGAATACCTTGAGTTGACATGCACCTTGAAGAAGATGGTAAGGAAATAATGGAAACCATAAGAGCAGGCCCTTATAGCAGTCCCTATGATAATGGAATGTAATCATGAGGTATGTATGTATGGCATATTTATTAAGGGTTTAAACATTGGATGTTTTTAAGGTTGAGTTGGTTATATGGTTCTCGGGTTTGTAGTTTTGGTTGTTTTGAAAGTTGCTAACATCTAATACTAAAAATATTAGGCGATACATGAAAAACCTAGTCATATAGAAACCCTAACCCTTGACCTCTAGCGTTTTTAGGTAATATAGGGTATCGAGTAAACCCTAGTGTTGATTGAAGGAAAATATAATTTAATTTTTGTTATATCTAGGATTTGTACTTGAAAACCCTAGTATTTAATCCTCCATTGTTGCATAGAAACCCTAAATTGACAAATTGAAATCATGTTTTTGGTAGCACATATTTTTCTTGGTTGTAATTGTAAGTACTGTAGGTATAAAGATCATGGATAAATTCAAAGGGATCACTTCAAGGAAACCCTACAATGTTTGTCAAAAGAGAAACTCAAGGAATGTCTAAGACCATAATATTTTATAGCTAAACTTATTCATTAAAAGATACGATCATTTTGAAGTTTGTCTTGTATTACTAACTTTCTTATGTTTAAGGCTTTTTATCATAACGATTCCTTTTAGGGTGATTAATCATTAGGTTGAATCTACCCTTATCATACTATCTCTTGTTTGATCATTTTTTGGTGAAACCCTAACCTTTAAGATTCACTATAAATCCCTAATCCTCTTGATGCTTAGGGTATGTTGACGATAAAACCCTTAGTCTACTTAGGGTTTGTTGATAAAATCTAGAAATGAAATTCTACTCGTAATATTATAAAGCCCAAGTCTTTTAGGGTTTGTTATTAATGTTTAGTATATATAATGAAACCCTAGATTGTTAGGGTTTGGTAAATTAGGGTTTATGAACAAAACCCTTAAAAGTAAAGTCCTGGGAATGAAACTATAGGTTTATAAGCTTCCACATAATTCAAACCCTAGTTTGCTCAAAATTTTTGGGGTTTGATGTTTGTATCTAGGGTTTATGATAAAACCTTAGTAAAATATTGATATGAGTAAATAATAATGAAACCGTAGATATGAATTTTTAATTTTCTAATTTGATTGTTGGTATTCATTAATGAGATCTAGGGTTTGTAACAAAAACCCTAGTAAAGTCTGACATGAAATTCTAAGAGCATATTGTTGAAACCCTAGATGTATAATATGACTGGGTTACTAACTTACTTCTGTTGATGATATCTAAGACTTTAAGTCCTGCTGATGGAATTTAAGGTTTGTGACAAAAACCCTAGTAAGTAAAAGATGTAATTTGTGTTGATTATGAACCTAACTAATTAATATCTTAAGCTTGATTATTTTGATGCTTCCATTGTAATGACATGATATAATCGACTACATGTTTCTATGTATCTATACTTCGTTTTACTTCTGGTTCAATATTTGCGGATACATAATCTTCAAATATGTTAAATGATGAGCATGATAAAGGGAGATATAATAATGATGATGACATAAAAGATGAATAGATGACCTTGTTGTCATGAGAAAGAATGATGTTCTTGAAGGAATGAAGCTTTGAAAGTTTGAAGTTCTTCAATGTAATGATGATGCAAAAGAAAGAGTATGTGTGACTGAAAGAATAAAAATTATTGATGGACGTATTCCCTAATTAAGAAGAAACTTGGATAAAGGAAAAATGTATATCTCCCTAGTTAAGAGGGAGCTTGGTTGAAAATTAATCTCTTCAAGTTGATAACCCGATATAAAGATCATAAGGATTATTGAGATTGGAGAATAGATAAAGCACTACAGACAGGTTGTTCACGATTGATGAATTTGCAAATGAAAAAATAAAAAAGCTTGCTTACATTGTAAAGTGTTGAGGTTGAGTTTGGTGATGCTGAAAAATTGAAGGAAGCTTCCAACGAGATATATTTGGATAATATGATCATGATTTAAGAAACATCATAAGAAATAAAGACCCCAAAGGTTTGTGCTAAACCTATATGTATATATTGAAAGTTTATTATTGATTGAGATTGTGATTATGCAATATCTCTCTGTAAGAAGGGTGAATGTTTTGAAGCATGCAACAACATAAACTTTGAAACAAGAAATGTTAACTCAAAACCAGAACTCTAGCCAAAAAACCCCAAAAAAACATGAAAAACAGCATGAAAACAAAAAATGTTGATGTTCGAATAAAGTTTTTTTTTAACATTTTTTAAACATGGTAGTAAAAACCATTTTTTTCCAACATTTTTTTGCAATGACGCTATGGATAAAATGTCATGACTCAAAAAACCCTTAAAATTTTTAAATTTTTCAACCATGGAATTAAAACAAAATATCACAACTACAAAAAACTTAAGTTTTCAACATATTTCAACCATGGCATTATGAAAATTTTCTATGACTAAATTTTTTTATAAATAAATACCTGAATCAAAGAGTCATTATACAAAGAGTGTTTTTTTTTCAAATGCTAAAAGTATTACAACTTCAAAATCTTACCCTAAGACAACTTGACACATTGCAAAAAAATTTTGAAATAAACCATCAATCTGACAAGCAATGTAGATGAACTGACCCATTCTAATGAAAGCTTAAAGACCAACCATTAAATTGATACACTGTGGGGTCGGACTCGATACATTATAACGAAAACTTTAAAATCAACTATCAAATTGACGCATAATGGGATCGGGTTGCTAGTTGAGGGTCAACACGGACCCTGCAAGAAAAAACAAAATCAAATAAAATAATAAATAAATAAAAATGAAAAATACAAAAGAAAATAAAAATTAAAACATTG